>BQNB010056242.1:1360-38743 GCA_026074375.1 Tanacetum coccineum | reverse complement strand
CTAAATATTACAAAAGGCCACACAAACATAAGATTTATGTGACCATTAGATAATCAATAGTCACACAAAATACACGTTTAATAAACTTTAAACACCATATGGTCATACTTATTAACACTTTTGGCCACTTTTTGCTTAATTGTATGTAACTAAATACCCAAAACAAACATTCTTTGTGTGACTAAATATTACAAAAGGCCACACAAACATATTTCTTCACTTTAAATAGCATATGGTCACACTTATTAACACTTTTGGCCACTTTATGCTTAATTGTATTTGACTAAATACCCAAAAAACATGCTTTATGTAACTAAATATTATAAAAGGCCACACAAACATAAAATTAATGTGGCCATTAGATGATCAATAGTCACTAAAGATACACATTTCTTCACTTTAGACAGTATATGGTCACACTTATTAACACTTTTTGCCACCTTATGCTTAATTGTATGTGAATAAATACCCAAAAAAACATGCTTTGTGTGTCTAGATATTACAAAAGGCCACACAAACATAAAATTTATGTGGCCATTGGATGATCAATAGTCACACAAAATACACATTTCTTCACTTTAAACAGTATATGGTCACACTTATTAACACTTTTGACCACTTTATGCTTAATTTTATGTGACTAAATACCAAAAAAATGTTTTGTGTGACTAAATATTATAAAAGGCCACACAAACATAAAATTCATGTGGCCATTGGATGAACAATAGTTACACAAAATACACATTTACTTCACTTTAAACACCATATGGTCACACTTATTAACATTTTTGGCCACTTCATACTTAATTGTATATGACTAAATACCCAAAAAAGCATGCTTTGTGTGACTAAATATTACAAAAGGCCACACAAACATAAAATTCATGTGATCATTGGATGATCAATAGTCACACAAAATATATATTTCTTCACTTTAAACAGCATATGGTCACACGTATTAACACTTTTGGTCACTTTATGCTTATTTGTATGTGACTAAATACAAAAAAAAACATGCTTTGTGTAACTAAATATTACAAAAGGCCACACAAACATAAAATTCATGTGGATATTGGATGATCAATAGTCACACAAAATACACATTTCTTCACTTTAAACAGCATATGGTCACACTTATTAACACTTTTGGCCACTTTATGCTTAATTGTATGTGACTAAATACTCAAAAAATGCTTTATATGATTAAATATTACAAAAGGCCACACAAACATAAATTCATGTGGCCATTGGATGATCAATAGTCATACAAAATACACATTTCTTCACTTTAAACAGCATATGGTCACACTTATTAACACTTTTGGTCACTTTATGCTTAATTGTATGTGACTAAATACCTAAAAAACATGCTTTGAGTGACTAAATATTACAAAAGGCCACACAAACATAAAATTCATGTGGCTATTAGATGATCAATAGTCACACAAAATACATATTTCATCACTTTAAACAGCATATGGTCACACTAGTACCTCATTTGTGTATGCCTAGAAGTCACAGCGTAGACAATCCCAACAATGAAGGATGGTTGTCTGGGGACGTAAGTTTAATAATACAACTTTAATAAATGATTATTTATTTATTTTGCTTAAAAACATTTATTAATTTTGTTAGCATTTTTTTAAGCAGCAAATGAATTCGTGGATTGAGATACTCATTAGAAGTAGGCCACAAGATGCCGACTGAACTATATCTAAATCAGGGACAACATGTGTACATCCTGAAAATAACCGGTTCTTGATACAGACAGATCCACACATTATTGGAATGTTGGATGGTTCAACCCGTCCCTACCCATCATGGAAAAATGTTAATTGGGTACTTATATTTGTACTTATTTATGTTAAAACTTTTAACATCTTTTATGGATGAATATTATTTGATAAGTTATTTACATTTACCATTTTTTGTTTGTTTAATCTTTGTAGGTATATATGCCAATAAATGTTGGTGGAAATCACTGGGTAACGGGTGCAGTTAACCTACCCCATTCTATTTTTTATGTCTTTGACTCTATGGAAAGTCGGAGTACAAGTTTACTCTTGGAAGCTCAAATTAAAGCTTGGACGCCCGTTATTAATGGCATTTTGCAAACGCGTGGTTATTTCGATGGATCTGAACGACCATACCATAACTTTACATTATCATACAACCAGGGTTGGGGATTTTCGGTCCCTCAACAAACTAACTTCAAAGACTGTGGAGTTATAACTTGTTGGTTAATAGCTAAGTTATGTGCTGGTCATGTGTCAGTAGTGCCTTATAAGAGTGAAAGTTATTGGGAGAACATTAGATATTAAATGGGTAAACAATTCTATAAGTGTAGGTATGAGAATACTCGGTATTGTGATTATGATTAGTTTACTTTATATATTTTGTATGTTGAAAGACTTACACTTTGCATGGAATTTATTTTTATATTACTTGATATGCCATAACAATGAAGTAGACACTGAATTAAAAATACGTTACAAGCGTATGAACATTGTTGGTAATACACTTGATTTTAAAAACATACAAGAAAATATGTAAAAATAAACATTTAAAAAATTAAAATTCAGTGTCCTTGTCGAATACCTTAACAATGTTTGTTGGTGAATTCATAGGTTTATGTAAATCAATAGTAGGACCGCAAGATTTCCAAGTGTATGATTTAGCAACACATGCAAACATCATAAAAAGTGGTCACGTTTTCCTAAGCTCATGACACTGAGGCTCGACATGTATGAATGCAAAATATTGCCAATGAATGCCCGTGAATGATGTTCTAACCCGAAACATCCCGAATCCGACATGGTATACGTTCGTTCCCAGTGATAGCTAATCACCCGAACGGGGATCGTCAATCCCAAATAGATCTATCAATAACATTCGCGCTCACACAATGCAGTTCCCAACTACAACTATGCAACTAACAGTTCATGATAAAGGGCTCAATGGGTTATCGCTACTTAGGCAAACACGTGATCGTTGTATAAAATGTACACTTGCGTCCAATTTGTAAAACAAAGCATGTTCTCACCCCAAAGATGTAAATCATTTAAATAACATTAAAACATGGGGCTATGAACTCACCTGAGTGAATAGTCCTCTGGAAGTGATAATGGATATCCAAGTATGGATCACCGTCAAATACCTAGGTAAATACGGTCAAGTCTTAGTCTACACATTTAAGCTAACGACTCATTGTATAAACTAAATTCATTTTCAAGTTTATATATACTGTTATCACTTGTGTGGTGGTGTACATATTTAATGTAGTTATATCCGTTTGATGGCTCTTGGAAAGGTATACGATTTCCCCCGATCTTGTGTACGTGTAAACATTTATTAATAAACATCTATATCTATTAAGTCGTGGTTTAATCTTGTTATTTTATACGATACTTATTTAACTTGCCCGATTCGTTAAGCGTTCACAGCAATTTCTTTTGTTTATAAACCACCCTTGAGTTTCTTATAAATACAAAACAGCCCCTGGGTTTATAAATATACTTTATTTACATTTTAAACCCCCAAGTTTCATTAATTTCACTTTTAGTCCCTAGACTTTACAAGGTTACATTTTAGGTCCTTATAAGTTTGAAACAGCCCCTAAGTTTCCAAAACTGACATAAACAGTCCTTGGGCTTGTTAGCTTTAGCAATTTATAGTTTTGACCCTGTAGCTTGTAAATTTTCACTTTTAGTCCCCCGACTTTGTAAAAATTGCATTTTCATTCCAATTAAATGCCAACAAGTGGCATTATGTTTAATTATGTCCAAATAAACCATATAAGCCGCCATAGCTTATAAATAAGCTCTAACGAACTTATTATGGCTTAATGGGCCTTATCGGGCCCATTAAGGTCCATTAAGTGTTCTAAAGGTCCATTTTAGTTTTAAAAAGCACCAAGGCATTCGCTAAGCTTATTTAAGCTACAATATTCGGTTTGGCTTATTAATAAGCTCATTGAGGTTATTTTTGGCTTAACGGGCCTCATTGGGCCCGTTAAGGTCCGTTTAGTGTTTTAAAGATCCAAAATGATTTTTATAAGTTCAAAGGGTTCCAATAAGCTCAGCAGGGTCTGATAAGCTTAGAATAAGCCCGGGGAGCTTATTGGAGCTTATTTTGAGCTTATTGGGCTTACAGGCCCAATAACTCAAACCGAATAGAACCTTAAGGGTCCCTTAGGTTTGTCTAACTTATTTCTTGGCTTATTTAGTGCTTTAGGGTCTGTTTCATTTCAGCTTATCCCAATAAGCTAATAAGCACTAGCTAATGGGCCGTTGGGCCCATTTAAGGCCCGAATAGGGTTTTAGGCTTTTCGGTTGGGTCCATTTGGGTCTGTTTGCTATGTTAAGGTCTATTAAGCTCATTGAGCTCTCATAAGATCATCAATAAGCTGTCCAAGCTTATTGTGAGCTTATTTGCTTATTTAGGGCCCGTTAATGGGCTAGAAGGCCCATTAAGGGTTCGAATGGGTTTCTAAATAAAATGAAAGCCCTATGTGAAGAAATTGAGCACTTCAAGATCATGATTAAGCCCGAGTGGCTTATTAATAAGCCTTGGCTTATAAATAAGCCCTCGTTGGGCCTTATTGGGCTCGATAGAAGCCTGATAAGGGTGCTAGTGGTTTGGGCTTTATTCCTTAGAGTCCACTAGCTTATCTAGGCTTATAATAAATCTTATAAGCGGCTTAAGTTCACAAATAAGCCGTCCTAGCTTATTTGTGGCTTATAGGTCTTGTAGGCTCATAAAGATGGGTCGTGAAGTTCAATAAGAGTCCGAATGGTTTATTAAGGTCTCACGGGGGTTTCGTCAAATCGTCTAGCATCAAACGATGTGCCTAGCATTTCCTAATCGCGACCCATAACATGTAAACGTTTGAGAGTCTCATATACTTCCTCCCTAGCCATGTCGTTACGTTTTCTTTAAAAGTTTACGTGTAGTTTTCTTATATTTTCGTGCCTAGGGTTCTTGTTTACATTGAAGTCACTAGTTTGTCCCTCACCATCATCGTACATGTGTTTTAACGAGTCCTCGCCCACATAAATGAAATCATACCCCACATTAGGCACGCACACTTTATATATATCACGACATACGTTTAACAATTCAAAAGGAAATGATATTATGAAATGTAAAGTGTTGTTGTGACTTACAAAGGTCATATAGCTTTTAGATGGAGGAGTGGACGCGTAGTGTACAAATCCCTAGGTCGTATAACTCTTGTGTGACAACCTTAGTGCTTATAGGTTCGAATGAAAAGAAGTGGGAGGTGTTTGCTTGCGGTTTGTATCCCGAACAAGAGAAGAGAGAGTTTAAGGTGTGTGTGAGTTAACAAGAGTGTCAAATGTGAGATATGAATGTATATTTATAGGCAAATGAAGCTAGTTAGGTTCCTTAGTTCTAACCAAGCAAAAGTCAAACCCTAGCTTAGTGGTTTAGGGGTTTTCTAGTTAGCCACACATGGTTTTATGCTAAACCACTCAAGTACCACTCTTAATGACTAAATATTTGTACAAGGTTTGGCTTAGCTAGCAAATCTTATGGATTTGTGTAGTGTGTGTGTGTATGTATTTCCGTGGCTAAACAAGGCAAGGGAGTCAAACAAGTCATTATCCATTGTGTATTAGCCCTTTAGGAGACCATTAGGACACATATTAATTACCAAGGAGATGTACATGTACCTAAAGATCAAGAATGAAGATTTCTAGTTGGTTTATGTGTACCTAGGTGTATAACCGGCCCCCTTGTGGTTTATGTACACAAAATTGATTTATTTTTAGGTTAAGGAGGTAAAAGTGGGTATTAGTTCGAGTCTAGGTAAGTCTAGGTATTTCCGGGGTGTGTCCAAATGTATTTTATTACGAAACGTAACCCTTTTACGTGACCAATAAATTTACAATACGTAAAGTACATAATTATCTTTTTAATAATTATTTCTTACTTGGTTGATGTAAACCTTAATTTATTTGACGACCGTTTACATTCATGGACAATTTTTAGTCTACCCGATTTAGCTTAAAAGTAAATATTAAAAGTAAACGCGTACCAGACTAAATTAAATAGTGATCATTAATAGAGTCGTACAATGACACGAAAATGAGAAATGTTACAAGTGGTGCCATTTTGATACTAGCCTTTTTGTATATATATAAATATAATACGTAAGGATAATATGATTTAATTGTAGTATACGTATTCCGAAAGATTTAAATCAATTACTTTTGTCCAAAGAAATATCAAAAATCCCTCAGGTCGTTTCCCAGCGAAGCGTGAATTCAAAATCGAGAGTTGGTTTGGGAATTGTGCTTGAATAATCAAACATTGGATTGGATTCTATTTCTACAATTAAAAATGCAAAAACGAATTAAAGAAACCCTAAAACGAAAACAAATTAACTTAAATCCTAAAACGGTGACGTAAAAACGCGAGCTAAAAATCTAAGTTATCTAATTTTAACCCTAATGTAATTCTTTTTACTTTAAATGAGCTAAAAATGACTAAAAATGAAGAATAAAAAAAACTAGAACAAAAACGAAGGTGTTTTGAGCTAAAATTGATCTCTTCTGGATCTAGACTCTATTTGTGCACTTTGGTTTTAGTACTCGGAGGCTGGAGCTAACTGCCACCTATTCAATATCAACAATCTCAGAGTGAGATATCAATAGATAACGTGTGTATCTCCATGACAAATGAGACAAGTTTCTTTTGAGAGAAACTTGAATGGCTGGGAAGGGTTGTGCATTGCATCACTAGGTCCATGACGTATTTCTTCAATACCAACAATCATCTTTGCGATTTTGATAGATTATGTATTGACCGGTTTCCTGCTAAAGTTTTGAGGTTGGCTTCTCTTTCTTTTCACCTTTATTTTCCATACATTTCTTTTTAATTCTTCAACCTTTTCAATGCTCACCAAGACGTCATTATTAACACCTTGTTGTGATTGTTTCAATGTTAGCTTAGTCTTAGTCATCATTTTTCCCGTTTCTCATTTTCTCCACATCGTACCTAAGGACTGCTATTTCTAACTATGGGTTGTCCTTGGGTAGATCCCTCCGGTTCTGGTTGTATCATAGGACTAATACCTAACCTTAACCACCTTATTATTCATTGACGGTGTGAGTTAATTGGTTGTTGAGTATAGATATCGAAACATAAAACCATTTTATGACATTGTTATTTTCAAATACTCCCCCTACACATGTGCATCGATATTTGAAATTGTTTTGCACATGAAGGAAAGAGTTGCACTTAGAGTCTTAAAGATCACATTCTTCTATATCATATTTTAATCACATTTTCTCCCCTTATTTAAAATAATAAATCTCTTAGTATTAGAAATACCAATTGATTAAAAATTTTGACATGAAAAATTCTATGGGGAGAAAAATTATACCATGATATTGCATGAATTCATTTTTCTGATAGCTCCCCTTCAACACAGTATGTGGGATACCACTAATTTTTTAAAACTTGACATTACAAGGAAAAAATGATATGACACGACAAATATGTTGAAGATGGAGTGAGATGCCTTAGTGAATAGTATATAATATGACTTGACATTTCATATACTACATTTTAATTTCACATGAATGTTTTTGGATACATAAAATTAACATTTATGAGATGTACCCAAATGACATTAAAAGGCTTTTGGTTTTAAAAGCCCCCCCTCAAAAGTTGATCTACATAAATATGACATTTTAAGATAAATTAATACCATAATTTTTAAACTAATTTGAGGAAGGGAGTGTTGAACACACAATTTTAACAAATACCACTTATTATGGAAATATACCACAAATTATATTGTAAACAATTTGACATTGAAAGTTCTTTTTGAAAAATTATGTTTAACGGTTTTTAAAACACATAATAGAAGACTTCTCTTCTCTTTTTAGAGTAAGCGCACTGAAGCGTACACTCCCCTAACATTTGGGTCCGGGTTACAGTCTAAGGTAACTGTAAGCCATTTTCATGAGCTCAAAACTTTTAAATGTTTTGTATAGGCGCCCAAGACCCAAGAAAATTGACTTTCTCGTTGACAGGATAAGTTATCGTAAAAGATACACTTTCCTTACAATTAGGTCCGAGTTATGCACTGAAATGTACATAAGTCATTGAGAAAAATTAGAAATGACATGTTTTAAAAACTTTTAAACTCTTGCTCGAACTTCATTTACACACCTGTGTCAATGTTAATCGATATTTCTAGGTACGTAAATGTTATCGATTCCAAGAGACATGTCGAGAAGATTCTTTTTGGTATTTTTGAAATTTTTTTGATTTTATATTTTGTTTTTCTAGATTTTATATTTTTTTATTTTCTTTTTATAGGTTTTATATTATTTTTTTTCAAAAATATTTATAAATCAAAATAAAGAGAAAAATAAAAAATATTTACAAGTCGATGTTTTATGTATATCAAGAAGATTCGTTTGCCAGAACCTCTAGTTCTTCTAGAGTCAAACATCTCATACCGAGTCATCTGATGAGATACTTAAACCTATCTTTCGACAAAGCTTTAGTAAGCATGTCAGTTAACTGGTATTCAGTTCCGAGAAAGAATAACTCAACTATACCCTTTTCAACATGTTTCTTTATGAAGTGATATCTGACATCAATGTACTTGGTGCGGGAATGCTGGACTGGATTGCACGAGATAGATATAGCTGCCTTTGAGTCACAATACATAGGAATTTTATCAAAGTGAAAGCCATAATCTGTGAGCTGAGTTCTCAACCATAGAACTTGAGCGCAGAACGCAGATAAAGACACATACTCGGCTTCTGCTGAGGACATTGAAGTGCAGTCCTGCTTCTTTTATTACTAGCTGACTAGCTTATCACCTCCTAGAAATTGTATGCCACCGGATGTACTTTTACATGAATCAAGACAGCCAGCGTGATCCGAATCTGAAAAAGTAGTTAGTTTGAAACCGGTGTCCTTCGGATACCAGAGTCCCATATTAATGGTTTTCTTAAGGTACCGAAAGATTTGTTTAACCTCCTTGAGATGCTTTTCAGTTGGTCTCGCTTGATAACGAGCACAATAACATGTTGCATGTATAATATACGGTCTATTTGCTGTTAAGTACATGAGTGCTCCGACCATGCTACGATATTTCGTTTGGTCAACGGGAGTTCCACTCAAGTCAGCATCTAGGGGTTTAGTAGCCATTGGAGTACCAACGCTATCACATGAGGTCATACCATGCTTTTAAGTATCTCTGAGATTCTTAGTTGGTTTTATAAAGATACACGTGGGGATTGGTGGATCTGAATTCTAAAAGAAATTTAGCTCCCCATCATAGAACATTTCAAACTTGTTGTGCTTATTAATTTTTCAAAATTTTTGGAAGTTTTAGGTCGTAGATCCAAAAATAATATCATCAAATAAATGATGCACAAAGCAATATGTCTTCCCCTTTTTTAGTAATGAATAGAGTTGGATCAATAAAACCTTTTAAGAATCCTTTGGATACCAGGAAGTTGGAGAGTTCATCATACCATGTCCTTAAAGCTTGCTTGAGTCCATATAAAGCCTCCTTGAGACGATAGACTTTGTCAGGATGATGTGGGTCTACGAATCCGTCTGGCTGATTGACGTACACTTCTTCCTTCAGAGGTCCGTTAAGAAATGTTGTCTTGACGTCCATTTGGTATACTAGAAATAATTTGTGTGCAGCATACGCAACGAATAACCGGACAGCTTCCAACCTAGCAACTGGAGCAAATGACTCTTCAAAATCAATTCCTTCCTTCTGGCTGTATCCCTTAGTTACAAGACGGGCTTTATTGCAAATTATAGTATTCTCCTCGTCACGTTTGCTTTTCCAGAGCCACTTCATGTTAATGACATTTTTGCAGAGTGGTCTGTCGACTAATTCCCATACATCTCATCGATCAAACTGGTGAAGTTCTTTCTGCATCGCTTTAATCCATGCAGAATCAGCCATGGCTTCTTTGATGTTCTTCGGTTCGGTTCGACTCACGGTGGGTGCGAACATACTCATCTCGCCATCTATTTCTAGCTGACGTCTTATTCTAATTTATTGAGAAGGATTTCCAATGACTTGTTCTAACGGATGATCTGTTGTCCAACGATGTTCAGAGGGATGTCGTTGATAAAAAGTATGCATGTTTGATGTGCGGTCGCTGTAGGACTTCTACACGAGAAGTTTTAATACTCCCTAGGCAGTGCACCTAATCGTTGTAGTGTAGTATATGCAAGACTCGGGGGTTGTTTATCGTTCACTCGAGGAATAGGTTGGGAAGGCTTGATCATGGTCTAACAGAATTCAAAGGGTTGAGGGAAGATTCTTTTTGTATTTTTATGTTTTATGGAAAGCAAGTAAATCATATATTGGAGAGGTTGGTTGGTTTTAGCTATTAAACTAAATAATAATCTAAACTAATGGTGATAACAATAAGATAAAAGATTGTGTTTATTTAATCATGTATTACTCCCTAGATTGCTTCTCCTAGTGTTGTTGCCTTGTCACACTTGTGATGATCAGTGTATTATTTTCTCAAAGCTCCCATGAAACAATTACACGATCCCGCGTTTTCTTAATTAGTATGCCGTAGAGCATACGCCTCATGCAAGGTAGTATGAAGACTATTACACGGCCCCTAGGAGTACACTAAGTGCATGTGAAATATATTAAAAGTGGATCAACCATATTAGGGGGCAAGGTAGTATGAAGACTGTTACCCGATGGTATCCTTTCTACACAATCACGTTTCCCTAGACATATTGTAACACCCTCATTTTGACAAATATAGCAGCGGAAGCTAATCTGGGGTATTACTTCATGGATCAACATACATAATCATAGAAAACGACTCATAAAGAGACGTTTTAGAAAATTTAGTTATCATTCAATATAATCAGAGTTTTACAAAAATAGAGGTCCCAAAATCTACATGAAAACATAAAGTTTGAATGATAACAGGTTTGGACGTCCTCAAGTCCAATGCCACTCTGTGCCATAGGTTGCTCAATTACCTGAGATAAACTGTAACACCCCCATTTTTGACATATAGCAGTGGAAGCTAATCTGGGGTATTACTTCATGGATCAACAGACATAATCATAGAAAATAACTCATAAAGAGACGTTTTGGAAAATTTTGTTATCATTTATTTATTCATCGGAGTTTTTACAAAAAGAGGTCCCAAAATCTAGAAACATAAAGTTTGAATGATAACAATTTAGCCATCTTCAAGTCTGTGCCACTTCGTGCCATAATTAGTTCAATTACCTGAGATAAACATGCTAAACAGGTCAACACAATGGTTGAGTGAAATTCATAGGTTTATGATAAATAGTTTAATACAAGTCATCATAAACAGTGGGTTACGTTGTTATACACCCATAGATAGTAATAATTGCAATGAGTACAATTATCATAGAAAACAGTATTATTGCCCTAAGCTCATGACACCGAGACCTTGAGATAATCAATAATCACAAGAAGTTGCCCCAACGGGTGCCTTTTCCAAACACCCGCATAGTGATTCAAATGAAGTGCGTTTGGTTACCAGAAAGTATAGGTACACCAACGGGGAGTTCAGTCCCAAATAGATCTATTCATAGCATTCGCGCTTACTCCGAAAAGTAATTAACGGTTCATGATAGTGGGGTCTTAATGGTAAAAGTAAGGACTTAGGCAATAATATATCAGGATAGCATACAGTTGGAAAAACACTTGCATTCATGGTTTATAGCATGTATCTCCCTCGTGGGTTTATGAAAACATTAGAAGGTTTAAAATGCGAGGCTATGAACTCACAATATCGGTTTTAAGTACTTGTGTATATTAAAAACAATTGAGCATGTATCCCCCTCGCGGGTTTATAAAACATTCAAAGGATTGAAATGCGAGGCTATGAACTCACCTTAACAGGGAAATCTGATTGATGGCAAAAGTATATGAAGTGAAATGCGTCCGTATGGTAGTATGATGTTATCCGGCTTTTGAGCCAAAATTCAAACATGTTAAATAAATTATTTAGATTAATTCGAGTCATTTGATTGAATTGTTAAATCTCAGGTTTTGTACAACTATTTATACAAGAATTAACTTATGGAATCAAGTGCAGGAAATTTTTCATCAAAAACAAAAATTTCGTTTTCACAGACTGTGGAGACGGCGTCACGATTAACACGCGACGCCGTCACCACGACACATGTGACGGGGTCACCACAAACCTGACGGCGTCAAACGCCCAGGTCCAGAAAACTTAAAATTTTTAATTATTTTTGAAAATAAAACTTGCACAACATTTAATATATGTGTTCTTCTGCCTGCAAAAACCTGATGAGTTTAATAATTCTTTCATCCTATCTATCGAGTCGAACCCTAAATTCACATTGTATATTGGTGAAACGCACATTTTATGCTTGGTATAGTTGTCTTTGTCTTTGATTACAGGTTATATTTGATGAGGAGAAGCTTGAAAGTTCTTAGGAAGTTTCATTGGATGATTCTCGGAGGACGATTTAACCAGTTATCGCATGTTTCTTCTCCATTATTGAGTAAACCAAGGGAGTACTAGTTTCTTTTCCTTATTTTCTTTTCCTTTATCTGTGTTTAACGGGTACTTCTAGAGAACATTGGGGAAAAAGTTCAAAATAAGTGTAGGTGGAAAATAAGCCTTAGAAACTAATCTTTCATTTGTCATTTGCTTTGTCCTTAAAAAGATGGGTAATATATCGAAACATAGCATAAAAGGGTGATTTTTACCAATTCTTTTTTTTACTCGACACATACCAACGAAAACCGAGTTATTACTGCGGTCCATGGATAGGAAATTTATATGACTAGACAAAAACCCTCAAATTTCCACCCCCACAATGTGAGGTTCGCCTTAGATTATTATACTTTAGCTTGTTCGAGTTAAGGAGTGAGCAATCATGTGTGTCTATTCCGTCGTTACGGATGTGTATGCGTGGTTTTGTCGCCTTTTCTGGAACATTGGTATCGGTTACTTTAGGATTATGAGAGTGTACCGGTAGCATATTAAATTCTAGAACTTGTTTTTGTGATGCATCCCGAGACCGTATAGTAAGTATTAGGATTTGTTTGATAAGAGGCATTACGATTGACCCATGTTTTAACTGTAATTGTTCATGATGGTACACCGATCATATTAACTGTTCCCACACCTCTTGCATGCACTCACTTAGTGCAGGTTACCCACCTAGTACACCCTCTGTGCCTATCCTTTTTTCTCGGTATCAGCGTAATTTTCTGGTTAATCCAGACTATTAATGAAGAGCATTGTCACCCTTAAACCAATTGTTACACCCAAAAAGCCTTAGCCTACCTCATATGTACTCGTTTTTAGTACATTATTGTGTTATAACCCAAGTTAATTATTGAGTGCACGGTTGCTAAGTCCTTATCCTTGTAAATACAGTTTTGGGACGATTAGGATTCATGGTAGTATTTATTTCACGGAAGAATGGGGAAGAAAAGTTAAGTCAATACCCCCATATGTTTGTCAGATGATCTCCATGTTATTTTGATCCACCTTAATTCAGGTCATTAGTTAGATTGTAAATATCAAGCATGTAAAAGCTCAAGTGTATGGGTACGTGTTATAAACCCCCATGTTGTATTATGTTACTAAAAAATGAGAAAAGAAAAAAAAATAGTGATTGACTGTAGTGTTTAGGTAGAGTTTGTATATCTTCGTTACGATACGAGTCTTAGCTTAGCAACCAAACCAGCGTGTATTCGTAAAAATAATTAGCTAACCCTTTCACTCCAAATTCACCCAAAGACACCACCCAAATGTATCCCATCCGTTTCCGTTTCTATTATATGTTATCTTACACTTACACCCCACAACCCTTTAAAAGACCTCTTAGATAGTAATGATTAATACTTGCGCCTAGCGGTGAAGGTTTGATCCTTTACCAAGCCTATGGTAATTTATATGCTATGACAGGTAATGAGTGTGATTTTCCGTTTCCCCCATATGTTATAATTCATTATACACCCGAGAGAAAGAGAGAAGAGGAATCCACACCACTTATGTGAGGTGCTAGTATATACTTTTCGTGCTTTTAATTACGAGGTCTAAAAGGTTGTGTTGTAGAATATTTTTAAAGAGTAGGTAAAATGACCCCTCATATTGTTATTGTCTAGATAGAAAAGCCCATTTGCTTGAGGACAAGCAAATCCCAAGTGTAGGGGTATTTAATGAGGTGTCATTTTATACACTTTTTTGGGGTTGTTTAACCCTCAAAATCATGTGATTATGCCCAAAATAGGTACTTAATCGTTCCTTTTCAGGTATTTCTCATTTGGAAGACATTTGGATAAATTACACGTGACTTTGGCTCATTTGGAGAAGAAAATAGAAACGACGAGATTACAAAGACCAACACCAAGACTCTGAAGATTTTGTGCTCACGGGCCTGAAGACGGTATATAAGCTATACACGATGCCGTCACAACTCATCAAGAGACGGCGTCACATCATTTCATGACGGCGTCAGCCCGCACTGACTCAAACGCAGATCTAGAAGATTCTTCTTACGACGGCGTCACCACTAAAACGCGACGCCGTCGCGTCGTTTTTCCTATATAAACAAACCGATTTTAGGGTTTTCAGTGTGTAACTTTAGTAATAAAAGGAGGGTTTGAAACCCTAGTTCATTTAGCAGCTCAGCTGTATGAGACAATTTAGGGCCTAAAAACCATATTGTACTTCTTCAAATCTCATGTTTTAATCAAGTAAGGTTTACTTAATCATTCAATATGTCTATGTGTTGTTTGATTTATTGTTCTTGCTTTATCTTTAACATTCTTGGCTAAACCTCCTATTGTGTTTATTTATGATTGTATGAAACCTAGAATGTAGATCTTAATGGTGTTGCTTCTTGTGATGGATGTGCACGTTAGGTCTTAGAAAACCAGATTTTGTCTGCATCATTGTTGATATTTGTAACAACCCACAATTTTCATCACTGTAATTTCCACTTATATTATATTAAATACTACTTTTTCACGGGATTTTTTTTTGCTTTATTCCATTATGTAACATAGTTTACATTTCAAAACTAAACGAGCTCACGCAACAACCAATGCCAACTATATATATGTTTATATCATGTAAACATCCTAATATGTCAAGTCTATGTCCTAATATCATTTTTACCAAATACGTTATCCGTTTAATGTACCATTTACAACGTTATTTCAAAACAAGCATTATACGTTAACATTTATTCCAAAAACCCTAATTTCATGTAATGTTTTCATTTAAACCAAGTGTACAAATATTCAAGGCATGTGTACAAGTATCATAGCATAATATTTGAAATATACTTCCCTCCAAAACCATGGTACAACACGTTTAAGCACAATGTACAAATCCATGAAGCACAAATTCAAACTTTACCATTTTCCCTCCATTTTGCTTCAAGATTTCGTACAACCTTTTCAACACAAGTTACAAACACTTAATGCTCAACATATAAACGCTAAACTATCCTAAACCCTAACCCTAACTCGAATTTAAACCAAAACCCTAACTCGAAAACCCTAATAACCCGAAAACCCTTTAACTAGTTTAAACCTATTCTAAACCAAGCTAGCACCCTTGCACCTTGTTCACCACCTTGCCTAGCTACTTGTCACCACCAAACAACCACCCTAGCTCATTATCATCACCAAGCAACCACCCACCCCCCCCCCCCCCCCCCCCCCCCCACCCCCCATACTAATCTCATCACCCCTTGCTCTCCAAGCAAACAAACACCCCTTGTCACCCATGAAAATCGAACCCTCTCACACCCCTACACGTCATCCTAGTATTCCTTGGTCACCATTCTACATCCTTGAACCCCACTCCAAGTTTACTTGTCTACCACACCAAGTAACTTGGCCATTACTCCTCCTTTTTCACTATATATACACGAACACACACATACACTTTCATTTCACTCTTAAACTTCAAACTACCTTAAAATCATAATCCAAGCCATGTCCTAGAAGTGAAGTGAATTCCCTAGATTAGTTAGGAGCCAAGGAAAAAGAAGGAGAAGCCCTAGAACTTGTCACAAAGTCGTACGAACCAAAAACCCCTATTTCGACCTATTTTCAAGTTGTAAGTTATTCTACTAGTTCAATAAGCTCTTCCTTGTTTTAGAACTTTCATAAGGGTTATTAGATCCTATATAAGTTTCTTGTTTAAGCTCTTGAATCACAAACCCATGCGTTTTGGTTTTCCTAAACCAAACGAACCCGTTTTGTATTTTTAAGCTCACAAGCTCTTTTCATAAGTTATTAGCTCATAAAAGCTACTTATTTTAGCTTATATTAATAAGCTATAACCTGCAAAATTGATTTTATATCAAAAAATATCTATTTTATGGTTTTTGGACTAAATTCGTAAATGTTTTCATGCACTGGGGGGATATATTGAAAGTCATTAAAACTTATAACTAAAGGGCTGGAAATGTCGTTATTCTAAAGTTGTATAACTATGAGAGGCTTTTTTGTAAAGTTTTTAAAGTTAAAGGTTTTAAGTTTATAAATACTTATATATAATAAGAGGACTAACTTTGTAAAAGTTATAATATCTAGAGATAATATTACCATTTTTGCAATTCTTAAATATAAAAATATAATATTTTTATATAAATTATAAAAATATATATAAATATTATAAAACTCGATTTTATTAAAACCCGACACATTTGTCGTTATTAATCATCGATCGACGCATTATAAAACAATTACGTTACATATTTAATGTAATTTATCATCGACTAGCTTTTGAAGAAACTTAAAATCTTATCGTATCACGTTACTAGGGAATTTCATATGAAGGGTTTCATTTGAGTATACGTTTTGACGAGTTTGCTGGATTTACGATTTAAAGTGTCCTGGCTCCTCAAACGTTTACTGCATGACCTCTGAATTATGATAGCCCGAACAGTGATACAATATTTCCATAAATTAATAAATCAAAGTAAGATGTATGTTAAACTTTATAAAGTTTTGAAAACATAAACAATCACACTAAGACTTGACATATTACCCTCAGGTTACGTGACGAGGCCGTTACTTTCATTTCATATACTTTTGCCATCAATCAGATTTCCCTGTTAAGGTGAGTTCATAGCCTCGCATTTCAATCTTTTAAATGTTTTATAAACCCGCGAGGGGGATACATGCTTAAACCATGAATGCAAGTGTTTTTCCAACTGTATGCTATCCAGATATATTATTGCCTAAGTACCTTCTAGTGCCCACCTATTTCTAGTATCAATGAACATTATTACTTGCAGAGGTTAACGAAAAATTATGGATAGATCTAATTCGATGGTGACGACTACTCATTGGTATACACGTTCATGGGGTAGCAAAGCACTATATTTGATTAATGGGTAACCTTAGAAAGTTTACTCTTTCCGACGGGGGACATTTGTTCCTCAACCAATGTCACTACGGTGATTTCCATGTTAACGTATTGATATCATGAGCTTAGGGCAATAATACTATTTTTCATGATAATTGTATGTGTTGCAATTATTACCACTTATGATAACTTGTATTTGATTATTACTATTTATGGTGTGTATATAACACGTAACCCACTGTCTATGATGACTTGTATTCAACTATTTATCATAAAACCTAAATTTCACTCAACCTTTGTGTTGACCTTTTTAGCATGTTTATCTCAGGTAATTGAGCAACCTATGACACGGAGTGGCATTGGACTTGAGGACGTCCAAACTTGTTATCATTCAAACTCTATGTTTTCATATGTATTTTGGGACCTCCTTTTGTAAAACTCTGAAATAATATTGAATGATAACTAAATTTTCCAAAACGTCTCTTTTGAGTCGTTTTCTATGATTATGACTGTTGATTCATGAAGTAATACCCCAATTTAGCTTCCGCTGCTATATGTCAAATAAGGGGGTGTTACAGATTGGTATCAAGAGCCGCGGTTATAGAGAACAAGGTTAAAACCTAAACTATAACTACTTTTTCCATCCAAGAAAGTCCTTCGTGCCACTACATTTCCTGAATAGTATGTAAAGATACATAACTATTATATTAAATATAAATAACTTATGTTATTTTTCCACTGGGTTGTTTCAGAAATATGTCTTCAAACACTCCTGACTATATCTACCCTATTATCGTCCCATCTGATTCCAATGTTGAGGATGCTTTTTCCTCTACAACTACTCCTGACTATACTCCGGCTTCACCGGACTATCCAACTATTCCTCAGCCTCCAGTCGAGAACACTTCTTCTGACCCTTCAGAGAATCTATCTAACGATCTTTTGGCCTCACTAGCCATCTCACCTTTCTACGGTGATCCGTATATGAAGGTCATGCAAGCATATAATGCTACTAGTAATGAATCACCTATTCCACGAGCTTTTATTGCTCCACCAACTGTTTTGCCTCCATATCCAGTGTTACCACTATCACCAATGTTTGATCCCCAAGATTTCTTTCTTCCCGAGGAGATTTTGCCACCTCAGAAACGAGAACGTTTCCTATCATGTATTTGAGATTGGAGAAAGTTCTCATAAGACGCATTTGAGCGCCACGAGGAACAAATCGAGAATATATTGAATCACTTAGATGAGCTCCCTCTTGATCACATTGAGCACATGAAAGATAAGATAGAAGGTCTTGGTAATGGTCGAGTAATCATACAGCGAGATTTTGACCAAATAGAAACTGAACTTCAAGAAGCCCGTACTCAGATTTCTGGATTTCAGAAAGAGCAAATAAGGCATGATGACCTTAACTTGTGATATGACTATATCGTTTTATGAATTCTTTCCTTTTATTATGTGTTGTCTTGTATATGTTGATAAATGCCTCCTAAGAGAACATCAACATATGCAGCACCAGCTATGACTCAGGCTGCCATCAGGTAACTAGTTGCTGATAGTGTTGCTGCTGCTCTCGAAGTACAAGATACAACCATGGCAAGTACTGACAATCCAAATAGGAATACTAGACTAAGAGAAACTCCTATAGCAAAGAAAGGCACTTACAAGGAGTTTATGAGTTGCCAACATTTCTACTTTAATGGGAACGGAGGAGTGTGGTCTCATTCGTTGGTTTGAACGAACTGAATCGGTATTTTCTCGTAGCAACTGTACCGAGGACTGCAAAGTGAAATTTGCTACTGGTACTCTCACCGAGGATGCCTTGTCCTGGTGGAATTCCTATGCCAAACCTATTGGAATAGAGCAAGCCGACAAGATAGCCTGGACTGAATTGAAAAGGCTCTTGACCAATAAGTATTGCCCTCGAACTGAAGTCAAGAAAATGGAAGTCGAATTTTACAACTTGGTTATGAAAGGAAATGCTCTCAAGACTTATGCTAGAAGATTCCAGGAATTAGCAGTCTTATGTCCAAATATGGTACCAAACACTAAGAAACTTATGGAAGCTTTCATCAGGGGATTACCCAGAAGTATTGAAGGAAATGTTACCGCTTCAAAGCCTCAAACTTTGGAGGAAGCCATTACCATAACCCAGAGGTTAATGGATCAGGTAACAAAGCACGATGCTGAGCAAGGAACCGATGATCACAAACGAAAATTTAATGATAGAAGAAACAACAACAACAACAACAACAAACATACTACCCCTAATATTCATGAAATAAAAACTACGCCAATAATCGTGACAACAATAACTACCCCAATGACCGCAACAACAAAAATTACCAAAATAACCGTAACAACGACAATAACAACCGTAATAATGATTACCACCAGCAACAAAATAGAAGGCAGGAAACCTTCAGGACTTATGGAAACCGTAGATATAATGGACCTATCTCCTGTGTAGGAAGTGTATACTGCATCACACAGGACCTTACACTGTCAGGTGTAAAAATTGTAACAAACTAGGCCATCAGACCATAAACTGTAGAAGCTAAGAACTTCTGTTTCCAAATATCACTCTATCACTCAACTAAATCTCGGGACGAGATTTCTGTAAGGTTGGGGGAATGTAACAACCCACAATTTTCATCACTGTAATTTCCACTTATATTATATTAAATACTACTTTTTCACGGGAAATTTTTTGCTTTATTCATTCCAACTATGTAACATAACTTACATAGCAAACTAAACGAGCCCACGCAACCTACCAATACCAACTATATATACGTTTATATCAAGTAAACGTCCTAATATGTCAAGTCTATGTTCTAATATCATTTTTACCAAATACGTTATCCGTTTAACGTACCATTTACAACGTTATTTCCAAACAATCATAATACGTTAACGTTTATATCAAAACCCTAACTTCATGTAATGTTTACATACAAAATGAATGTACAAGCCTTCAAGCATATGTACAAGTGATTAATTCATAATATTTGAATCACATTTTCCCTCCTAAAAACAAAGTACAACTCATTTGAGCTCAATGTACAAGCCAATAAAGCATAGAATTAAAACTAGCTCATTTCCCTCCAAAACTTAAGGATTTCGTACCACCTCTTTAGCACTAATTACAAGCACTCAATACATAATATTTAAACACTTTTCCTTCTCTAATATCAGCTCCTACACTAACCTAAACCTAAAAACCTAATCTAACCCGAGAACCAAGTAAAACCGTTCACCCTTGACTAGTTTCATAGTTTTCAGAAATCTGATCCGTTGATAAAACATAGGATCTGGGAAAAATCAATAGGCTTTGGGTTTTAAGTAAAAATACTAGGTTGTAGCCCTATGTCTTGTGATTATTTTTCTGGTTGACTCAACCCGATTCGATGTCGGATGAATTAGTTATAGCCAAAATGGCAAAAGTGCGCAGATTCTGCACACCTGTAGTAAATGGCTGTTATCTCTAAATTTTTGTATAATGACCCCTAAATATGTAAGACTAAAATTTGTAGAGGACTCAAATATCTAACCATGCTCACTGGTTTGAGTTTAATCGGAATTACGGTTTGTAAATAACAACCATTTTACAGGGACCGATGTTGGCTGTCCAAAAACAGCCATGAACTCACCACCCCTAAACTACTTCTAAACCTAATTCTAAGCAAGATTGCACCTCAAGCACCATGACCTCACCACCACCTTCAGCACCTTGTCATCAACCTAGCACCCACACACCTTAGTCACACACTTTGCTTCATCAGAGCAAAAACACCTCCTGTCACTCCTTAATATCAAACAAACTCATGTCATACCTTACACCTCATCTAGCTCTTTCATACTAACCTTTACTTGCCTTCCTTGGTCCCTACTTCATTCCACATTGGCCACCTCTTCAAGTATACTTGGCCATTACTTTACTAAACTTGGCTCCAAGTATCCCTAGCCTATATCTACACACATACATACCATACTCTTTCAATTCATCTGTAAAACTCAACACATACTCAAATCATGTTCTAGCCATGTCCTAGGAAGAGAAGTGAAGTCCTTAGATCAGATTAGAAGCCAAAGATTAAGAAGAAGAAGCCTTAGAACTCGTCTTCAAGTCATTAGAACCAAAAACCCTCTTTTTTGACCCATCTACAAGTTTGTAAGTCCTCACCTTATTCTATAAGCTTTTACTTCGTTTTAGATCTTTCATTAGCTTTATTAGATCATGTGTAAGTTACTCGTTTAAGCCTTGAACCAAAAACCCATGCGTTTTGGTTTTCCTAAACCAAACGAACCCGTTTTGGATTTTTAAGCTCACGAGCTCTTTTCATAAGCTTCAAGCTCGTAAAACTTATTTACCCTAACTTATTTTAGCTTATTATAATAAGCTATAACCTATAAATAACTTTCTATATTGAAAAATATCAATATTATGGTTTTTGGACTTGTTACGCAAAACATTTCATGCAAAGGGGTATATATTGTAAGTTCTTGAAACTTAAAACTAGAGGGGCTGAAAATGTAATTATCCTAAAGTTAAACTTCAGGGGTTGTTTTGTCATACTTGAAAGTTAAAGGTTTAAAGATTTTAAAAGTTATATTAAAAGGATTAACTTTGTAAATATATATAAACCAAGGGTGTATATTGCCATTTTACATTCTTAAAGGTATAAAATGTAATATTTTTATATTAATTATAAAAATATATTTTATAAGACTCGATTTTATTAAAGCCCGACACATTTGTCATTATGCAGTATCATCGATCGAAACGTTATAAAACAATTTTGTTATAAATATAACCTAATTTATCATCCGCTAGCTTTTGAAGAAACGTAAAAAGATAAAATCCTATCATTTTTCTATAAACGTATCAAGTTACTAGGGAGTTTCATATGAGGGGTTTCATTTGTGTATACGTTTTGACGAGTTTGCTGGATTTACGATTTAAAGTGTCCTGGCTCCTCAAACGTTTACTGCATGACCTCTGAATTATGATAGCCTTAATAGTGATACAATATTTCCATAAATTAATAAATCAAAGTAAGATGTATGTTAAACTTTATAATGTTTTGAAAACATAAACAATCACATTAAGACTTGACATATTACCTAGGGTACGTGACGATGCCCTCGTTACTTTTCATTTCATATACTTTTGCCATCAATCAGATTTCCTTGTTAAGGTGAGTTCATAGCCTCGCATTTCAATCTTTTGAATGTTTTATAAACCCGCGAGGGGGATACATGCTTAAACCATGAATGCAAGTGTTTTTCCAACTGTATGCTATCCAGATCTATTATTGCCTAAGTACCTTCCAGTGCCACTATTTCCATACTCTATGAACCATTAATTACTTACGAGTAAACGAGAAATATTGTGGGATAGATCTATTGGGGGTGACGACTCCCGTTGGTATACCCGTTCATGGGGTAACCAAACGCACTATATTTGACTTAATGGGTAACCTTGGCAAGTTACTTTCCACAGGGAATTTGTTACTCATACACAATGTTCACTCGTTGATTTCATGTTAAGTATTGAATATCATGAGCTTTAAGGCATAATACTGTTTTTCATTGTTATTGTATGTGTTGCAATTATTACCACTTATGATAACTTGTATTCGATTATTACTATTTATGGGTATATAACAACGTAACCCACTGTCTATGATGACTTGTATTCAACTATTTATTATAAACCTATGAATTTCACTCAACCTTTCCCTTTTAGCATGTTTATCTCAGATAATTGGGCAACCTATGGAATGGAGTGGCATTGGACTTGAGGACGTTCAAACTTGTTACCATTAAAACTTTATGTTTTCATGTAGATTTTGGGACCTCTGTTTTTGTAATACTCTGATTATATTAAATGATAACTAAATTTTCTAAAACGTCTCTTTATGGGTCGTTTTCTATGATTATGTCTGTTGATCCATGAAGTAATACCCCAGATTAGCTTCCCGCTGCTATATTTAAAAATGGGGGTGTATATATTGGTATTAAGAGCTCATTGATAAAGAGAACAAGGTAAAACCTACACTATAACTACTTTTTTTTTCCATCAAGAAAGTCCTCCGTGCCACTGCAGTTTCTAGAATAGTATGTGTAAGAAATTTCCATGGCAGATAATACACTACTATTATATTATATATAAATAACTTATGTTATTTCCACTGGGTTGTGTCATAGCGCTAGCCCGAGTTGCTTTTACCCCAACCTATTATTATCCTATATGATTATGATGTTGAGGATACTTTTTCCTCTACACACTCTCCTGACTACATCCCGGCTTCACCGGACTATTTCTCAGCCTTACCGGGAAACACCTCTCCTAACTTTTCAGATGATTTAACTAAGGATCTTTTAGCCTCACTAGCCCTCTCACCTTTTTATGATGACCCATATATGAAGGTCATGCAAGCATATGATGCTACTGATAATGAATTACCTATTCCACCACAAGCTCTTATTGCTCTACCGACTATTTTGCCTCCATCTCTAGTGTTATCACTATCACCAATGTTTGATTCCCGACATTTCTTTCCTCCCGAGAAGATTTCACCACCTAAAGACGCAGAGACACCTGTTGAATCACCCATTCCAATATCTCCATCTTCATCAGTAGGATCTTCATCACCGGTTAGGTCAACTATACCACCACCAGACTATCCCTTTGATAAGTCTATCTTCACAGAGTTAGATAACTCATTATGGATCATACAGCATGTCACACCCCGCCAAGGCGGAAACGCGAGGCGTAACGAGAAATGATATCATCACAACACAATGGCGTCCATATAGAGAATTCTACATGCAATAAATAAGCAAAGTATAGGCACAAAGTGTCATAACAATACCCATAAACTAACCAAATCCAAAAGGCGTCTTTATTGATGAAACGAAAGTTCTCGCCAATAGAAAGACATGCAACATTTATTCATAATCCAAACAATGCAAAATTCAAGACAATAAAGCAATAATCTCCACGACATCCTATGGTCTCCTTCTAGCCACTTCTCTCTATCTTATCCCCATGTTGCTCACCTAAAAATGATGCTTAAACGTCAACATAATGTTGGTGAGAGTCATAGGTTTAAAACACATATAAAACTTTCATACAATTGCTGCGATTACTAAAACAATTCATAACAACCATAATCTAGGTAGGCGTACCCATCCGATCCCATATCACAACACTGAGTAGGCGTACCCATCTACTCCAATTACGTCACTTACGCACCTAAAAGTATACCAGCTAGAAATTATACTTAGGCCTGGACCAACACTCTATTGAGTATTATTTCAACCCTTTAGTTGGATTTGATTGAGTAGTAAACACCACTCTCCAACCGAACTCACATACCTCAAAACCACTCCAATTGATCACAAAGCCATGGAGCATATCACATCACAAATCAATAACCACATGACACATAATCACAGCAACTAAAAAAACATTTAAACTCATAGCATCATTTTCACCCCAAGAGAACATAAGAAAAAGGGGCTATGAAACTTACCTGATTACTTTGCAGCTTCCACAAACACTAGCACAAATCTAAACAACAAAACAACACGTGTTACACGCTACTAAGCCAAAAGCTTAAGCACATGTAACAATCATATGATGGATGTCTAAGGTGTTTAATTACCCTCATGGGTCACCCAGACACCATGCCCGTCATTAACCAATTTGTTTACATACTTTTTCAAAGTTTTACAATTTACCTGAAAATGCAGAATTTTAGTGTCACTTTACCATTTTCTAAACCACACCTACTGACCTTTTTAAATTTTACCAAAAATCACAGGTTCAATATCATGAGTTTACTATCTCCATGATTTTTCCAATAATTTATTTCCCCTCTTAAGTGACCCAAATAAAATCAAACTTTTAACTACTCAGTTTCGGATCTGATTGCACACTAAAAAGTTTGGACCTAAAAACCATAATTAGACTCAAAATAAGAATCTCTCCTTTGGGAGATTTTTAATAAACACATAGAACTAAACTCCTGTAGGCTGGCTAATCCTAATTCGAATTTTAAGTGGGGGTTTTACACCTCGTAATTTGACCTAAATCTGACCCGTATATACTGCTTTGACCACTTTTCTTGTAACCAACATTTGAATGACTTCCTGACCTTAAAAACTTTCGAGGCCGGATGTTCTGGAAACTAGACTCTCTAAGCTACATCATAGATACTAGAAACTTGACAAAAGCTATTACCATCATAATCTAAATCAAGTTCTAACGCGATCTAAACCCTAACGAATACACCCACATGATTCTAATTAAACCCTAATCATTGTAATATGATTAAACATTATTCATTTACAGATTTTATAAAACCCTAATTATCCATCTTAATAATTGTTACAAGAATTAATGATTAAAACTAAACAAGGAAGATGATTTGTACCTTAAACTCTTGATTCATGAACACAAAAATCCCTAACTTGAAAAATAATGTTTTCCTTCTCTCTTGCTCTTGAATTCAGCAGATCATAAGGTATAGGGAATTGAAAAGTGATTTAGGGATAATAAGGTTTAGTATTTATAGGATTAGAGTCCAAGTTATAATCAAATTTGTTACCTTTTTTCCTCCCTAATCCCTTAACCGGCCGAACCCTTATCTTTTTTTTATTTAATTATTAATTACTTAATTACTTGCATTACCTTAAGTTTTTATAAAAACCTAAGCTTATTTGAGTATACCTTTTTGCGTAAACGCAATTTACTAGACTTTTAAAATAAATAACTTTTCATTTTATTTTAACCTAACTTTCCAAAAATAGAAATTCACATTTCATTCTTATTCTAACCATTAACACCTATTCATACCTAACATTACTAACACATAAATACGTATACGTAATAATACTTACACGAAGAATCACTAAAACGCTTAAATCATAAAATCATTTCCTTGTCACCAAAAGTGAACGAAATGAACTCCACTAAATCCAACACAAACCCAATCCCAATGAGACGATCACGCTCAATGGATTGATTACCACAAAACTCTTTATCCACTTATTCACATGTAATTAAACCGTGATAAACACAATTCCTAACACTATAACCACATAAATTGCAACACGATTACTTAAGTCAACATAACGGTTTTTTTGATAACCTGTTCTATCTTGGTTGTCACCACCTAGTACGGCAATCCCAGGTTCAACATGGTAAGTCTAATATCAGGATTAACAAGATCTAATCCACCCTCTAAACTACCAAAACACATGGATCAATGAAAGGCTATAAGGATATCTAACAGAACCATAATTAATCAGGAAACATTAATCATAACAATAGTAAATACATGGTTAGGCCAGCACTTAGAGTGTTTAGCCGCTCATGGTAACAGAAATGCAAGAATTAATGAACATAGACATGGATGGAATCATCATTGTTCTTACAATGAATGTTATGAATGATTAAATGCAAGAAATATGTAACGTGACTTCTCCTTTAGACCTTCTGGTGAAATGCTTCAGACCTTTAGGGTTTGGTTCACCCCTTGGAACTGTGTTGTGAGTTGTGGAAGTGAGTGATGCTGAATGAGCCAGATGAGGGATCTATTTATACTATTCGAAACTGTTACAGCGTAACAGCTATGAGACGTTACGCCGTAACCTTGCTTGTGTAGGCTTCCAATCTTCCAAGCAAAAATGACGTTACGGCATAACCTTGTCGCCTATGTTACGCCGTAACGCTGACTCGGATAAGTCATCCCTTGTAAATTTAAATGTTGCGGCGTAAAGTTGGAGATGCTTTACGCCGTAAAAGGTGTGATGACTCATTTCTTCATTAGTATATGTTACGACGTAATCCCTCGGGGGTGTTACGCTGTAAACTGCCTTGATCTCTTTACTTTAGTGCATTTCATGTCCAAATCCCTCGTCTTTTGCTAAAATGCTCACTTGGTCCCTGAAAACTAAATATAAACAATTAAGTAACGTTTTCAGACATTTATAACATGTTTATAATCATTTTCATAGGGAATTTGATATTTAAATGTATTAACTATTTGATGTTATCATTATTTTTTGACACTAAGCTAAATGTCGAGTCCTAATCTTAGCTAGAACCAATCTACCACTTCATAAGCACTACATAATCACAAGATCTACACTATCGGATTTACACACTATCCGACTTACACAATCACACAAAATAATTAAAATAGAGTTTTGAATCTTAGAAGAAGAGAGGAGAAATCACTAGGCTATAACACTTCGTTTCTTGGCGAATACGAGTGTTCCTCTCTTGCACTTGATAGAAGAAGGTAGAAGATAGAAGATGAGATTTGATCACTCGAAACAAGATTAAACTATCTTAGTGATCAAGATATATAGTGAGAGAAAAAAGGGTTTTAAAGAGAGAAAGATGACTAAAAAATTCGTGCTAAAAGGCATGTTTTTCTGCTGAGAATAGAGAAGTATTTATAGCCAGGAAAATCTAACGGACAGCTGGTGGCGGTCCGGCGGTCCCAGATATATCTAGGGGCCGCCTAGCCACTTAGGGGGCCGCCCCTAGACTAACGCTCTGAATTTTTTGTCGTTTTTTTGGGAAGGTTTATCTTGGTATGTTTGTTTCTGTTTTGGGGGAAAAACCTGAATTCAAAATTTATGTTTTTAAATAAAACATTATTTTTATTTAACAAAACTATTTTATGTAATTTTATAAAAATATAGTTTTGTAGAAATGGAAGTTTAAGATTAATAACATGTAAACTTTTATTTTTATCGTGAATGTTTTTACATTTTGTCGTCTTCAAAACGTATAGGAGTCGAAAAATATAAATAACGTTTTTAAGCATTATTTGTATTAACAAATAGAAATTTCCATGGTCACAATCTATCCAAAGGCAATACCATTAATAAAATTTATCACGGTCTTAGCGAAATAACTCAAAAAGCTCTAAATGTCGCCGTTGGTGGTATTTTCCTTTATAAAACACCAAACCAAGCTTATCAACTCCTCGAAGACAAAGTCTTACTTAAGCTTGATTGGGCTAAAAACCAAAAATCTAAACCATCACTCAAGAAAAATGTTGCTTTCGCCGATGAAGGCAGCAGTAATTCTGATACAGACAAAATTATGGCCTGAATGGATGCCATGACCATGAAAATAGATGCTCAGTATAAAGAATTCCAATCTTGTTCAAAACAACCAAACCCCGATCATAACGATGATGACAAACCTATGTCTCCTGAAGAAGAAGCCAAATTCATGCAAACCTTCCGTCGCACTTGTTTTTACAATGATTACCGCGACCGTGACTCGAATCGCGATAATTGACGTTCAAACGGAAGAAACGATTACAATCGAGACAACTATCGATCAAACTCCGATGACAAACCATATGACGTTCAAAGACAATTAAGAGATTTTATGAAAGCTCAACAATCGACAAACGCTTTTGTCAAAGAAACATTTATGGACTTAAAAAATCAACTCGATGCAATTACCAAAAATCATCAAGCCTCGATCCAAAATCTTGAAGCTAAATTCGACAGGTTTGCTGACAAGCAATCTGCTCGACCTTCTAGATCTCTTCCTAGTAACACTCAAACAAACCCAAAAGGTAGCTCGAAATGAGCATGTAAATGCCGTATTTACATGAAGTGATAAATCCTATAATCTACCTATTAACCCAAATAATCAACAAAATGATTTCAAAACTCCTATAAACTTTGATAGTGAGGATGAAGATGAGGAATCTACACCTCAACCTAAATCTCAAACTCCAAAACCTGTCAAAGAAACCCCGATACCTAAATCATATAAACAAAAATTCCATATCCTCAACGCCTTAGAAAATAAAAAATGGAAGCCCAATATGGAAAATTCCTCAAAATGATTCAAGCCATTCGAATCAACGTACCTCTTGTCGATGTTTTAGCAAGAATGCCAAACTATGGCAAATTTCGCAAAGAACTCGTAAGCAACAAGCATAAACTAGAACAAATCTCATCCGCTTTCCTAAGCGATGAAAGTTCCACTATGATTCAAAACAAAGTTCCACATAAACTTGGAGACCCTAGAAGTTTCCTTATTCCTTGCACTTTCAGGAAAGCTTTCTCATACAATGCTTTATCCGACCTTGGTGCTAGCATTAATCTCATGCCATACTCTATATGCTAAACTATCTCTCGAAATTCTCAAACCTACTAAAATGAGCGTAAGATTAGCCGACCGATCATTCCAAAACCCTATTGGAATAGCTAAAAATATACTCGTTGAAGTTGGCAAATTCACATTTCCTGTGGATTTCGTCATTCTCAAAATTAAAGAAGACAGTAAAGTTCCTCTAATCTTAAGGAGACCTTTCCTCCATACTGCCAATGCAGTAATTCAAGTAAAACAGAAACAACTCAATCTCGGAGTTGGGACTGAATGAATGACCTTTTTAATTGATTTCGCAATGAACACTCTTATTCAAATGATGATACATGTTTTAGCATTGATGTTATCGATGAAATCTTAGAAAAAGATTTCGATGCTCTTCTCGATGAAGGGAGTAAAATCCTTCATTCCATCGAGGGAACTATTCTCGAAGAGAAACACTTTGCTAAATTTGATGAATTCATGGCGATGACCGCCGATGAAAACACTAAATCTGAATCCGATAAAGAAGAACCAAAGTTTAAAAAAATCAGATTTAACACCGATTATAAAATTAAAACATCTCTCGAAGAACCTCATTCGGATCTTGAACTCAAACCTCTTCCTGATAACTTAGAATATGTATTCTTAGAAGAACCTTCTTTTCTTCCTGTGATCATATCATCTCAGCTTTCTGAACAAAATAAACGTAAGTTAGTATATGTTCTTAAAAGACACAAGCAAGCCTTTGCTTAGTAAACAACAGACATTTTGGGAATCTGCCCATCGTTCTGTAAACATAAAATACAACTTTTAGATGACAAAAAGCCAGTTGTTCAAAAACAAAGAAGACTAAATCCAAATATGCAAAAAGTTGTTTAAAAAGAAATCATTAAACTTCTCGACACTGGTATCATATATCCAATCACCGATAGCCCTTGGGTAAGTCCCATCCGATGTGTACCAAAGAAAGGAGGTATTATAGTAGTCACAAACGAAAAAGATGAACTTGTCCTAACAAGAATCGTTACGTGTTGGCGAGTATGCATCGATTATCGTAAACTCAATGAAGCAACCGCAAAAGACCACTTTCCTTTGCCATTTATGGATCAAATGTTAGAAAGACTCATAGGAAATAAATATTTCTGTTTCCTCGATGGTTTTTCTGGATATTTTCAAATACCAATAGATCCTATAGACCAAGAAAAAACAAAAACTCACATGTCCTTTTGGAACATAGGCATACATGCGAATGCCTTCGGTTTATGTAATGCTCCAGTTACTTTCCAATGGTGCATGTTAGCTATCTTTCATGACATGATTGAAGAATCTGTAGAAGTATTCATGGATGATTTTTCAGTCTTTGGAAACTCCTTCGATAATTGTCTGCATAACCTTGATAAAATGCTTCAACGTTGCAAAGATGCAAATCTTGTTCTTAACTAGGAAAAATGTTACTTTATGGTTAAAGAAGGAATTGTGCTTGGACACAAATTGTCCAGGGCAGGCTTTGAAGTTGACAAAGCCAAAATTGATGTAATCTCTAAGCTTCCACCCCTTACTAATGTCAAAGGCATTAGAAGTTTTATTGGACATGCCGGTTTATACCGACGTTTCATCAAAAACTTCTCAAAAATTACCCGTCCTCTAACTAAGTTGCTTGAAAAAGATACTCCATTCAATTTCGATGATGAATGTCATAAAGCGTTCAATTCATTAAAAGAAAAACTCACATGTACTCCTGTGATCGTGAGCCCGAATTGGAACCTTCCATTTGAGCTTATGTGAGATGTAAGTGAATTCGCAGTTGGAGCAGTCTTAGGTCAAAAAGATGGTAAACACTTTCATCCTATCTATTTTGCGAGCAAAACGCTCAATGCAACTCAACAAAAGTATACGGTTACTGAAAAAGAACTGATGGCTGTAGTCTTTGCATTCGACAAATTCCGACCTTTTATCTAATATTATCCAAAACAATTGTCTATATCGATCACTCAACTTTGAGACACCTATTCAAAAAACAAGATGCTAAGCCACGTCTTATTCATTGGATTCTGCTATTGCAAGAATTTGATATAGAAATAAAAGACAAAAAAGGTACAGAAAATATTTCCGCCGACCACTTATCTCGGATTGATAATGATGAGACAAGTGATGACAGTGATGTCGACGATAACTTTCTTGGAGAGACACTTATGGAAATAACTACTAATGACACACCATGGTTCGTAGACTTTGCAAACTATTTGGTGGGTGAGATTATACCTAAAGGAATGATGTACCAGCAAAAGAACAAATTCTTTTCCGATCTCAAAAACTATTTTTAGGAAGACCCTTATCTTTTCAAAGTATGTTCAGACGGTATGATCAGACGCTGTGTCTCAGGACCAGAAACTCATACCATTCTTGATCAATGTCACCACGGACCTACTGGTGGACATTATGGACTAAACACCACAGCTAAAAAAGTCTTAGACTCAGGCTTTTATTGGCCAACCATCATTAAAGAAGCTCACACTCTAGTTTGCTTTTGCGAAGCATGTCAAAAAACATGAAATATATCCAAACGTGATGAAATGCCCTTAAATAGCATTCAAGTGTGCAAAATATTTAACATATGGGGTATTGACTTTATGGGACCATTCCCAAAATCTTATAAATTTAAATATATCTTAGTTGCTGTCGACTATGTATCTAAGAGTTGTTGTTTTATTTCTGAAAAACTATTCTGCCGTTTCGGTATGCCTAAAGCTCTCATAAGTGACCGAGGAACTCATTTCTGCAATAAGATAATGGATAAAACCATGAAAAGATATGGAGTTAACCATCATTTCTCTACATCATATCATCCTCAAACTAGTGGTCAAGTTGAAAATACAAACAGGAGCTCTTAGAAAATAAAGCATAAAAAAACTGTTAAAAGAAAATCCCGACTATCTGGTCAAGAAAACTCGAATGAAACATCAGCGTTGTTCGTACTGCTTACAAACACCTAACGTTAAACCACACACCATACAAGCTCATATACGGTAAAAACTGCCATTTACCTTTTCAAATTGAACACCATGCATACCGGGCCCTGAAAAACTATAATCCAGACCTCATCGCTGCTGGTGAGAAAAGAATATTTTAGTTGCACGAGTTAGACGAATTTAGACTTCAAGCATATAAAAACTCTCGTCTATACAAAGCTAGAACCAAAGTCTGGCATGACAGAAAACTAAAAATAAGAAAAGAATTCAAACACTGAAACAAAGTGCTGCTATTCCATTCTAAGTATAAATTCAAACAGCCGAAACTCATATCTCGTTGGCTAGGACCATACGTAGTAAAACACCAATATCCATTCGGGTACGTTAAACTTTATGGAAAAGATGGAAAAACATTAATTATAAACTATTAATCATAAAAGATCTTAATTGATGGATATAGTATGTGTAAATGAAGGTGTAATTAGTGTGTGTGTTTAGAGAGAGAATTTCTTAACCTTTTCTCATTTGTTATTGATACAAATGACTTGGTGTGGAGAATTACATCATTATAGTAGCCTAATGCCATATTTATACTTAGAGATGTAACTAAGTATACTATAAATACAATACTAGTCCCTGCACTATTTCCTTCTATGCACATTGATCCTAAATCTATGTATATTCTATTATTACATCAAAATGTGGAATTTATCTTTAATTCAAATAATCTCCCCCTATGTAATGATATGATAGATTTGGATCTCTTTCTTGTGTAGCTCGAAAACACTGAGAATTCTTTGCAAAAGTTGAGGACGACCTTGTAGCATATCTCCCCATATAAAATTTTCTCCCCCTATATAATAGGATATATTTCTTTATCTCTGAAGGTATCAACTCTACTCTTGAACTCAAAATCAGAATTCTCAAAAGCTAACTTGATCTTCTTTTGCAACTTGATTCTTTAATTGTTTTTATGAAATCTTTATCTTTGTACTTGATCTTGAATGTAGGTTTCAACCACATAATGTTGCTTGTAACACCCCCAAAATGGATCGCAGCGGAATATGGGTCTAAGGGTGGTACTTCATAGATCAATAACACAAGATAATATAAGAACGACCAAAAAGTCGTTTAAAACCGATACATTAGATTTAGCAAAGTATTTGTTACAAAAACCCGAAGCTTCACTTGTTCAAAATACAAATCACAAAGATTCTAGTCCATAACAAATGTTTCCCAAAATGTAATGCAACCAAATCTTTAATGCATGACTTCCAAAATAACGATCACCAATGTATCCCTTGTCTTGTACCTTACTGATCTCCTGAGAAAACATTGCTTAAAACGTCAACAATAATGTTGGTGAATTCATAGGTTTGTAAAATGTATAATGTAGGACCGCAAGATTTTCCCCATGATAATGCGTTGTCCGGCAAACCGGCACAGTGCGGATGACTCACCCGAACGGGGATGTCAATCCCAAATAGATCTATTTATAACATTCGCGCTCACAACAGTAATTGACAGTTCATGATAATAGGCTCAGAGGGTTATCGCTACTTAGGCAAACACGTAATCGTAATGCGAAATTTCCATTTGCGTCCAATTGTAAAACATGCATATGTTTCTCACCCTAAAACTAGTAAATCATTAAAATGTAAAACGTGGGGCTATGAACTCACCTCAAGTAAATGAATATCAAGTATATCACAGAAAATGCGTCAGATAAACGCCAAATGCAACCTAATTAATTATAGGCCGTATAAGTACTAAGAACTTTGATTAACTAATACCATATACAATTCTATATAGCTACATCACCATATAATTGCATTTGTGAAATCATGTTTATAAAGTTAGAACATTTATAAATATTTCATTAGTAAAAACGACGTAATTTTCCCGTTTTAAGCCCATTTGGTATGTTTCTTACGTCCACACTTTCGTATTAAGACGATGTATCAAAATATTACATTTTCATTATTTGAGTCCTCTGGTGAACAGTGGTTTTTACTGTTCATATACTTTTATAAAATTTTTCGTCGTAAACTCGTAAATGTCGTATTTTATTTGTTTTAACTCCGTTTTTAGTGATTCTTTCGAGTACATATTTGTAATTAAAAGTTCTATCAAATTAATGATTTTTTCAAAATATATATATCTGATGTGAACAGTAACTTTTATAAAAATATTTTAATAAAAGTATTTATTATCGTAAACTTGCGTAATTCATAACTCCTTCGTTATTGATCATAAAATTATGATTCTTAATGTTTTGGAATCTTAAAAATATGTATTATCTGAGAAAAATAACCATTTGTATATATCAGAAGTGAAACTTAAAAAGTTTTTATAAAATTTCTTTTATTAACGCGTTTATTATCGCGTAACTTGTAAATTACGTATCTCCTTCGTTATAAATCGGTTTTTCGAGTTTTTTACCTTTTTGGAATCCTCATTAGATGGTGTATTTTATAAAAATATAAAATCAATATGTTAAAATACGAATTTGATCAGACCCTTTGGGATTTTTGTTAAAAATATGTTTAAACTTGATTTTCTAGGTTTTTAGCTTAGCCACTTTATTACAAGTCTATTACAACCCTTCATATCACATGTATTACACACCTAGGATCCTTAGTCCATGATTAGTCCAAAGATTTTCCAAGAATCACAAGATCCATAAGTTTACATACTCATTTGTTCATGAACTTTAATATATACACTTTTTATGTAACTAGTTTATATAAGCTTTTTATACATAAACCATACTTATATAATGTATATTCTTCCATTCTCACATGTTCTTAACAACAATATAGCACATGACAAAGTATATTATACCATGATCATAAGTAAAAATTCCATTTTTCATGTAAATAAGTTTCCTAGATGGTGTATAACTATACAAACATTATATATGCATAAAATCATGAATGTAAAGAGATTATGGTTTTTAGGTAACCTTAATATGATGTAGGATGATGAACAATATGATCTAAACCCTTGTTTAGCTAACAAACCTAAGCTTACAACACTTGAAAACCCTAAATCCAAGCAAACCTTAATCTTGAGCCTTCTTGCTTAATCACTTGTAAACCCCAAACCAAACCTTCTAATCACCTTGGGATATCTTAGATATGTTGTAGGAGTGCATGTAAATGTTGTAAATAAAATTTGTATGGATGGTTTGTGTGCTTTGTTTTTGGCCGTGGCCTATAGGGAGAGAAAGAGAGGGTTTTCGTGTCGTTTTCACTTTAGAAATGAGATGTGTATGTGTTTCTATCTAGCTAAGGCATTATATACTTCTTGGACTTAGTCAAAGACATCAAGAGGATTTTTAGGGAAGTCTTGGTCAATTACTATTAGGGCAAGTAAGGAAAAAGAGTCCTTGGTTCCCTAAGAGTGAGATCATCCCATGAATTCTAGGAATGTGTTTTGAACTTAGATAATATCTTATTATTTCTCATCCCATATCCGGCCATAGATCTATATTTATAAGATATTTTTGTAAATTTTGAGTATTAGGTATAATTGTGGGTATTTGTTGAAGCGTAGGAAAGTTTTGGTGGTTCTGGGAATGCCTAAACGTATTTTATCGCGAAACGTAAACACTTTATGCAACCAATAAAAATCAAATGAACAAAGTTAATAATTATGCTCAAAATAATTACTTAACACTTGCTTGATGTAAACATTTAATTGTTTGATGCCCGTTTACATTGAATGATAATTTTTAGCTTACGCGATTTAACTTAACGATTTCAATTTAAAAGCAAATGCGTACAATACTAAAATAAATAGTAAATTTATTGACGACGTACAATGACCCTAAAACACAAGGTGTTATAGTCTTCCCCCGTTAAATGAGCCTTGTCCTCGAGGCTTAAGACGCGGTACTTAACGACGGTGCGGTCTTTGTAAAGAGGTGTGGATATTTCTTCCGGAATTGGTCTTCACGTTCCCATGTAAACTCATGACCTCTCATAGAGTTCCATCGAACCTTGACAATTAGGACACGACTTTGCCTTAACCGTTTGACTTCTTGATCCATGATTTCTACCGGCTCCTCAGCAAAATGAAGCTTGTCATCAAAGTGAAGTCCATCTAATGGAACGGCTAATGGTTCGTTGGCATAACACTTATTCAAGTTGGATATATGAAACGTATTGTGAACTCTGCTCATCTCTTGAGGAAGTTCAAGCTTGTAAGCAACGGCTCCAACCTTTTCCAATACTTTGAAAGGTCCAACATATCTGGGGTTTAGCTTCCCCCGTTTGCCAAAACGTACTACTCCTTTCTAAAGCAAAACTTTGAGCATAACTCTATCTCTAACTTGAAATTCCATCGGCTTACGCTTTAAATCAGCGTAACTCTTTTGCCGATCACGAGCAACCTACATTCTTTGCTTGATCTGAATGATTTTCTTGGTCGTCTCTTGAACTATCTCTAGACCCGTGAGTTGAACTTCTCCAACCTCAGCCCAACAAACAGGTGAACGACACTTTTGACCGTAAAGTGTAACAAACGGTGTAGCCTTGATGCTAGCGTGATAACTATTGTTATATGAAAACTCGACTAATGGAAAATGGTTAAACCAACCTTTTCCAAAGTTGATCACACAAGCACGCAGCATATCCTCGAGAGTTTGAATAGTCCTCTCGCTTTGCCCGTCAGTTTGTGGATGATATGCAATACTCATATCCAAATTCGTACCTAAAGCCTTCTGAAGTGACCTCCAGAAATTTGACGCAAACCTAGGGTCGCGACCACAAATGATTGAGACATGTATCCCATGCCTTGTGACTACCTCTTTCAGGTACATTCTTGCTAACTTTTCCATGGGACCAGTTTCCCTCATTGG
>BQNB010056241.1:0-38744 GCA_026074375.1 Tanacetum coccineum | reverse complement strand
TTATTGAGAAATATACGACATGAAGTGGCATGGACTCGAAGATGGCTAAAACTTGTTATCATTCACATTGTATGTAACTAGATTTTGGGACCTGCCTTTGTAAAACTCTGATTTGAAATGAATGATAACGTATATTTTGAACAACGTCTCTTTTGGGTCGTTTTCTATGATTATGATTGTTATACCCATGAAGTAATACCCCAGATTAGCCTCCGCTGCTATATTGTAAAAATGAGGGTGTTACAAATTGGTATCAGCGCCATAGTTATAGAGAACAAGGTCAAAACCTTAACTATAACCACATTTCTTTTTCAGCCATCAAAGTTCTCTGTGCCACTACATTCCGGATTAGTATGTAAATATACATATCTATTATACTATTACATAAATAACTTATGTTATTTACAAACTGGGTTGTTATCAGAACGATGTCGTCTCCCAACCGCTCTACTTCTGATATTTAGGATGCTTTTTCTTCTATGAATATTCTTAACTATACTTCGGTGTCATCGGATTATTTCCCAGCTTCATCAGGAAGCAGTTCTTTTAACTCTTCGGAAAACTCTAAAGATAATATGATCCAACCAGTATTCTCACCTTTCTACAATAATCCTTGTTTGAAGGACATACAAACATTTTATGCTAAGGAATTACCTATTTCATCACCATATCCTATTACTCCACCAACTATTTTGACTCCATCTCCGGTATTACCACCATCATTACTATTTGATCCTCGATATTTCTTTGTTCCTGAAGAACTATTACCACCTAAGAAGCGAATCCGTTCCCTATCTTCTTCCTCAACTACGTTATCTAATTCATCTCGGAATCAAACTCGTAATTTGGTATCACCATCTTCCTCAGTTTATACTCCTACCCCACCTTAGATATTTGAAATAGGAAAATGTTCAATTAAGATGTATCTAAAACATCATGAGGGACAAATCGAAGATATTTTGAATTACTTAGATGAACTCTATCTTCACCACATCGAGAAAATGGAGGAAGGACGTATTGATAGAATGATCATACGAAGGAATAGTGATAAACTAAAGATTGAACTTGAGAAAGTCCATTCTCAGATTATCAAACTTCAAAAGAAGCAGTTAGGGCAAAAGGATAAGATTGCCTTTGCTCACTACAGAATTTCCGATCTTGAACAAATCATTGAGAAAATCCAAGCTCGTCACCAAACGGATCAGGAAGATCTTTAGGATGTCATCTACCAGCTCAGAATCAACAAACTCTTAGACTAGTTATAGCTTTATCCTAGCCACGGGATGTGTGGTATAAATAAAAACGCTTGTCAAATCTTGACTATGTACAGTAAAAAGGCAAGTTATTTATAAAAGCAATCCCGTTTCGTACCTTATTGTTCATCTCGTTTCATACCTTATTGTTTCAAACTTATCTCTCTTTCATCATCATTTCCACCATTTGCATCATTATCTCCGTCTTTATCATAACCTTTAAATGATTAAAAATTCAAAAATAAGCATTTCCCTTTAAGCATTTTAAGCATCACATTCTCTTTTATTACTTTTCAAAACCTATGATATCATTCTTACTACGTGTTATCCTCTGTTGATAGAATGCCTCCCAAAAGGACGTCAACATTTGAAACACCAGCCATAACTTTAGCTGTCATCCAGCAACTAATTAATGATGGCATTTCTTCAGCTCTAAAAGCACAAGCTGCATCAATGGCAAGTGCTAGTAATTCCAATAGGAACACCGGACCTACTGGAACTCCTGTAGCAAAAACGGGAAACTATAAAGAGTTCATTAGTTGTCAACCTTTCTACTTCAATGGTACAGAAGGAGCAGTTGACCTCATTCACTAGTTTGAGCGGATTGAATCGGTATTTTCTCGTAGCAACTGTGCCGAGGAAAACAAAGTGACATTTGCTACCGGTACCTTAACCGATGATACTCTGTCCTGGTGGAAGTCATACGCCCAGCCCATCGGAATAGAACAAGCCAATAGGATCACTTGGACTAAATTGAAAAGGATCTTAACCGATAAGTATTGCCCTCGAACAGAAGTCAAGAAGATGGAAGACGAATTTTACAACTTGGCCGTGAAAGGAAATGATCTCAAGACTTACATTAGGAGATTTCAAGAATTAGCCGTCTTATGCCCAAACATGGTACCAAACGCCGAGAAACTTATGGAAGTCTTCATCAATGGATTACCTAGAAGTATTGAAGGAAATGTTACTGCCTCGAAGCCTCAAACTTTGGAGGAAGCCATCAACATAGCCCAGAGATTAATGGATCAAATAATAAAGCATGATTCTGTGCAAGAAGCTAATGACCGTAAATGAAAGCTTGAGGATAAGGGAAACATCATCAACAACAACTATCAGAATAACTATAACAATAACAACCGTAACAATGATCACCACCAGCAGCAGAATAGGAAGCAAGAAACCTTCAGGACTTATACTGCCACCAATGGGTATACTGGAAATCGTCCTTTGTGTGAAAGATGCACCCTACATCACATAGGTCCTTGTACTGTCAAGTGTCGGACTTGCAACAAGATAGGACATCTAACCAAGAACTGCAGAAACAAAAGATCAGCCCCCCCCACCCACCTTAAAGAAAACTAAATCTACAAACGGTTTCCGATAACTTGTAATGCCTGTCGAAAGAAGAGGGACTTTATCGAATCATGCTCGAAAGCAAACAACAGGTCTACAGGAAAGCATACTTAGAGCCAAGCTTGCTTTTGTTCACTTTAGGATTTCTACCCTAAAAACAACTCTCGAGGATATTCAACTCTCATCAGAATCTTCTTCAATCTAGAAACCCCAATCATCAATCCTCGTCGTCTGTTACTTTTATCCTACTACAAGATACTTAGCATAAGTATCAACTCTTTTTCATATGTAAAGTTCGTATGTAAAGAAAACCAGAAATAATAAAGTGATGATTCCGTTACATCTTGTTATCTGATGATATCAAAACTCGACATCATTTGTCAATTCCATTAATTCTATTATATTCAACTCTGAATACTTTCCTCATACCTTTATTATTATCCTCGATTATATGGGCGTCAGTACAATCAACATCTCAATATTATCTAACCATTCATGAACTATCCTTTTCACACATTACCATATCATTTATTGTTTTTATGCTTAGGTAAGACGATTTATGATCATCTTATTGAAATGAATTAGGTCACTTCTTCATTTGAATAAGGAAATTATAAATCTCCGAACTATGAATTTATAAATTCTCAGTTACAAGGAGTTGAACGCTTCTTTTTGTAAGTGACAAATTATAAATAAGTAGGCTTAAGTATATAACATACGTACAAACAAGTTTCTTTCAATCCGTTTGTACAAACAATTCCTTAATCATTATCATTATTACCTTCATTATCATTATTACCTTCATCATCTGTTCATTTCAAAATCTGTATCTCACGTGATTAGCAACTCTCTTACAAATTCATAATCATTCCTTGACATCACTCATTCCATGATCTCCGTATTCTAAAATTCTCTGTTATATTCTGCAACATAATAACAAGGAAACACACAAGAATCTATACAATGTCAAATGATTTCAATACCACTAGGTATGAAAATTTTGACAAAGACTTGTGATAGCATTCTTATTCGATGTTGACTTTTAAAAGTTAATGAATAACGATTCTTTACGATCAGAGTAGCGCAGCAGAAGCGTGGTGGGCCCATAACCCACAGGTTCCACAAATCAAAGTATCCCATCCACCCAGGTTCTATCAGGATCTGAAGAAATTCTATTGGCTGTCATCAAGAGGTGTGGCCTTGGAAGTAAGTAGACGTGTGAAAGGAGGTAATTATAATTATGGTGCGCAACATAATTATAAATGCATCACACACGTGGACTTGTGACCTTGATTAGCCTAACATAAAGATCAAGTTCATGCCCAGTACCTACATCTATTCTCAAACAATACCACTACAACTTTCAACTAAATCTCGGGACGAGATTTCTGTAAGGGGTGGAGACTATAACAACCCAAGAATTTTCATCAAATACAAAACCTATTTTTCTATTATCACAATTGTACGGGGAAATTTTTCGCTTTATTACATTAGTTGCATTGCCAATATCTCAGTATGCAATGTAACTTGCATAACTAAAGTAGACGAGCTCACGCAACCTATTTATGGCAATCCTGTCTTCATATATGTCAAGCAAACATCATAACATGTCAAGTCAATATCTTAATATCCTTATTACAAAGTACATTATTCCTATAATGTACCATTCGCAACGTTATATCAAAATGGGCTTTAAACCGTTATCATAAACCCTAATTCTATGAAGGGTTAATATCTAAAGTGAATGTATAAGCTACTAAAGCATATGTACAAGTAACATAACATCTCATATGAATATACATTCTCTCCAAAGAAAGGTACAAGTCTTTAATACATAATGTACAAATCATTAATGCCCGATCTCCAAAATAGCCGTTTTACCTCTGTTTTCATTCTAGTTTCTTCATCACCACTTGTGTACAAGCTACTACACTCAATATACAATGTGTAAACCCTAATTATTCTATTCATAAGCTTTCATACATCTTTTTATACTCAAAACCTTAATTCAAAAGTCAAAAACCCTAAACCAAGCTAATTTCTGAACCATGACCCGTTTCTTGGTTTTTATCCATCATAAACCTCAACCAACCCTCAAATAAGTTGTAATAACTTAATTTACAACATTACTAATCATATACAATCATCATTTCATCATTTCATCTCAATTATACACAAAATGAATCTAAGAAACCCTAAACGTACCAAAATAGAACATTTGACCCGTTTACTCGTTTTTAACCATTTAAACCTCCAACAACCAATCAAGTGCCATTGTAAACTCATAAAATGAGTTTAAAATCCATCATATATCATTTTCCTAACAATGTACAAAAGTTATAAGTCTTGAAAACCCTAATGAACCTATACGTGCCCTAAAATAACCCGCGACCTTGTTAACTTATTTTTGACCCATTTTAACCCAAACCACTTATCAAATTCTGATAATAACTTATATTACAAGAGTTGTAATCATTAATCCATGCTTATAACAACAATGTGCAAGAATTAGAAGCTTGAAAACACAAAGAAAACCATAACCGAACCTTTTCGACCCGCGACCCTATTTCTTGCATATTTGACCAATTTTGACAATTTCTTTTGCACAAGATCCTCAATGACAAGCACCTATACTCCCTTAAGCATCTTACTAAGCTCTTTGTACCATTTCTTGGTTGATTAAGGCTCCACATCTCCCCTTTTGTGCCTATGCCAGCCGCGGCAAGCACATGGGTGTTCCAACACCTTCTAGTTAGTTTCCACCATAGATACTCATCACATAGCCTCCCCACCTCATACTCTAGCATTTCCAAGTGTCCAACCTCAGATTTCAAAGCTCCCTTAGTCACCAAGACTTTTTCGCCTATAAATAGGACCCATAACTCTTTATTTCAAAGCATCCCCCATATCTTCTTTCTATAACCCAATTGAGCAAACATTCTCTGCTCCATATGATCCTATGATCATCTAAGAACATCATTCAAGTAAATATTTTAAGATTTGAAGCCCCGGGAACAAAATACAAGGCGTACGAGTGAAAATACTACCCGAAACGACCCATTTCCACCATTTTTGCTCCTTGAAGCTCAAACCTAGGTTCTAGATGTTCTAATTCTGCTTCTACACTCTAATAATTTTCATATGATCCTAAATATACTCTAGTTAAAGTTTCATAACTCAATTCATGATCATTTTCTATTTTGATCGCTCTTTTTCCATTTGTTTTACATAAACAGTTACATCCGATACCCTATTTCGCTATATTTTTTTAATTATATATGTATTAATGGTTATTTGTGGTTTTATCTCATATCCTGGCATGCTTAAATAATGTTAAAATAACTACTTTATTGATTATTGAAGGAGTTTGAACTTAAAACACCTTAATTCGACCAGTTTTGCTTCCTAGCTTAACGAATCGTTATTTTAAACTTTCATTATGTTAAACCTTCATATTTTAGTTTATTATAACTTATAAATGTCTATTGAAATGTTAAAATAAGCTTGCATGGCAATTTGGACATGTTTTGTAATTATAATCCATGCAAGGGGTATATATCGTAACTTTCAGAAACTTATAAACTAATAGGAATTAAAATGTCATTTATCTAAAGTTATAAATACAGGGGTCTATTATGTCACTTTTCCAATAGTACAAGGTTTACTTGGTTTATCTTTTTTAGTTTGAAGGAACAAACTCGTAGATAGTGCAAACTACGAGGGTATATTTTGCAACTTTCAATAACTCCAGGGTCTAAAATGTTATTTTTTGAAAGAATTTAAAAATGTATTAATACTTTACCTGGACATAAACTTTAATTAACGCTTGTCGGTTTAACATTTCAAGATATTGAATAAAAATCTTAAACCGATCATTAGTAGCTTATATCAGTTCCTCAATTACTAGGGAGCTTTATATATAGAAGTTTACATCTTGGGTATTAGTTCTAAACTGGTGTTGTTGGGTTTACGATTTTAAAGTAGACTAGCTAACTCAAATGTTTACTTAATGACTTCTGAATTATGGGGCCGAACGGTGGATACAATAATTACAAGTCTTTAATAACTCATAAATCTTAGAACCAAAGTTCATAGAGTACAATCTTCCTAAGGACCTTGACTATTTACTCAGGGTTGCGTGTTGTGGTTGTTTACTACCTTTTTTATATTTCTAACATTCACTGTTAAGATTGTGATTCAGGTCGTCTGCTTTTCTTTCTGAAAATATTTATTGATTACCTATCAGGGTGAGATATAATCCTCGCCTTTACTTATTTTACTTGTTTATATATCCAGCGAGGGGGGTACATGCTTGTTTACAAAACTCGTTTACATACTCGTTATCTTATAACTATGGGATTACTTTTTAAAGACTTTGTGGTCTTTCATAGCCTCGCATTTCAATCTTTTCTTAAACCCGTGAGGGCGGATTACCTGCTTATAAATTACTAATACAAGTGTTTTCCAATTTTAAATGCTTTCCAGAAAATTTTACAATTGATGTCTAGTTATCTATTCCTACAAGTCGTTAAATTTGACTTCAAGTCATTAAATTGACTTTGGATATTAATGTGTTAATATTATAAATCCTACAAGTCATTAAATTGACTTCAAGTCGTTAAATTGACTTTAGGATGTTAATATGTTGATATTATGATCTCTTTAAGTCATTAAATTGACTTTGGATGATAATGTGTTGGTGCCATGAGGATAGGCAAGGAACATGACCAATCAGATCAATCAGACCAATCAGATCAATCAGACCAAACAAGACAATAATACAGTAATACACTGTTACTACAATAATTGCATTCGTTGCAATTATACAAATAAAAGGGTATATTAAATAAACGTGACCCCAAGATAATAACAATACCATTTTTCATAATTATTGTGTTATGTACAATTATCTAAACTATGTCTTGTATTTCTAACTGTTTATCAATCTATGAATTTCACTCAACTTTATGTTGACTTTTAGGCTTGTTTATCTCAGGTTATTGAGCATATACGGCACGGAGTGGCATGGACTCGAAGATGGACTAAATCTTGTTTGTAATTCACACTTATGTCTTTAGAATTTGTGGAAATGCCTTTGTAAAACTCTGATTTGAATTGAATGATACGTATCTTTTGAACAAAAGTCTCTTTTGGGTCATTTTATATGAGTATGATTGTTTATCTTTCCATGGATGTAATACCCAGAATAGCTTCGCTGCTATTTTGTAAAAAATTGAGGGGTGTTACAGATTGTTATCTGCGCCATGGTTATAGAGATAAGGGTAAAAAACTTATCTATAACCACATTTCTCTTTGCAGCCATCGAAGGTACCTATGTGCCAACTGCATTACTGAAAACAAGTACTGTAAAGATAAATTATTTTATTATACATTTACATAAATAACTTATGTTATTTACAAACTGGGTTGTTATCAGAACGATGTCTTCTCCCAAAGTTCTATTTTGATTTTGGGATGCTTTATTCTTCTTTGGAATATTCTTAACAATACTTCGGTCTCATCGGATTATTTCCCAGCTTCATCAGGAAGCAGTTCTTTTAACTCTTCAGAAAACTCTACAGATAATATAATCCCACCAGTATTCTCATCTTTCTACAATAATCCTTGTTTGAAGGACGTACAAGCATTTTATGCTAAGGAATTACCTATTTCATCACCAGATCCTATTACTCCACCAGCTATTTTGACTCCATCTTCGGTATTACAACCATCACTACAATTTGATCCTCGATATTTCTTTGTTCCTGAAGAACTATTACCACATAAGAAACGAATCTGTTCCCCATCTTCTTCCTCAACTACATTACCTAATCCATCTCGGAATCAAACCTGTGATTTGGTATCACCATCTTTCTCAGTTTATACTCCTACCCCACCTCAGATATTTAAAATAGGAAGATGTTCAATTAAGATGTGTCTGAAACATCATGAGGAACAAGTCGAAGATATCTTGAATTATTTAGATGAACTCTATCTTCACCGCATTGAGAGAATGGAAAAAGGACGTATTAATAGAATGATCACACAAAGGAATAGTAACAAACTAAAAATCGAACTTGAGAGAGTCTGTTCTCATATTATCAAACTTCAAAGGAAGAAATTAGGGCAAAAAGATAAGATTGCTTTTGCTCACTACAGAATTTCCGATCTTGAACGAATCATTAAGAAAATCTAAGCTTAACACCAAACGGATCAGGAAGATCTTTAGGATGTCATCTACCGGTTCGAAATCAACAAACTCTTAGACTAGTTATAGCTTTATCCTAGCCACGTGATGTGTGGTATAAATAAAAATGCTTGTCAAATCTTGACTATGTACAGTAAAAAGGCAAGTTATTTATAAATGCAATCCCGTTTCATACCTTATTGTTCATCTCATTTCATACCTTATTGTTTCCAACTTATCTCTCTTTCATCATCATTTCCACCATTTGCATCATTATCTCCGTCTTTATCATAACCTCTAAGTCCTTAAAAATTCAAAAATAAGCATTTCTTTTTAAGCATTTTAAGCATCACATTCTCTTTTATTAGTTTTCAAAACTTATGATATCATTCTTACTATGTGTTATCCTCTGTTGATAGAATGCCTCCCAAAAGGACGTCAACATCTGAAACACCAGCCATAACTTTAGCTGCCATCCAGCAACTAATTAATGATGGCATTTCCTCACTCCTGAACAGCACAAGCTGCTACATATGTCATGTGATAGTATACTAATAGGAATCACCGGGCATTACTGGAACTCTTGTAGCAAAAATAGGAAACTATAAAGAGTTCATTAGCTGTCAACTTTTCTACTTCAATGGTACAGAAGGAGCAGTTGACCTCATTCGCTGGTTTGAGTGAACTGAATCAATATTTTCTTGTAGCAATTGTGCCAAGGAAAACAAAGTGACATTTGCTACCGGTACCTTAACCGATGATGCCCTGTCATGGTGGAATTCATACGCCTAACCCATCGGAATAGAACAAGCCAATAAGATCACTTGGACCGGATTTAAAAGACTCTTAACCAATAAGTATTGCCCTCGAACAAAAGTCAAGAAGATGGAAGACGAATTTTACAACTTGGCCGTGAAAGGAAATGATCTTAAGACTTACATTAGGAGATTTCAGGAATTAGCCGTCTTATGCCCAAACATGGTACCAAATACTGAGAAACTATTGGAAGTCTTCATTAGTGGATTATCCAGAAGTATTGAAGGAAATGTTACTGCCTCGAAGCCTCAAACTTTGGAGGAAGCCATCAACATAGCCCAAAGATTAATGGATTAGATAATAAAGCATGATTCTATGCAAGAAACCAATGATCATAAACGAAAGCTTGAGAATAAGGGAAACATCATCAACAACAATAAGAATAACTATAACAACAACAACCATAACAATGATTACCACCAACAATAGCATAAAAGACAAGAAGCCTTCAAGACTCATGCTGCTATCAATGGGTATACTGGAAACCTTTCCTTGTGTAAAAGATGTAGACTACATCACACGGGACCTTGCAGTATCATGTGGCATACAAGTTTGCCAACAGATGTCCACCAGACCAAGTACTGCAAAAACAAAAGACCAACCACTTAGAAACGATCCTACAAACAGTATCCGTAATTTGTAATGCCTGTGGAAAGAAAGAACATTATGCAAATCAGCGCTCAAAAAGCAATTAATTGGGCACTGTGAAAAGCATACTTAAATATGAGCTTGCTTTTGTTCACTTTAGAATTCCTACCCTAGAAACAACTCTCGAGGATATTCAAGTTTCATCAAAATCTTCTCTAATCTGAAAACCCCAATCATCAGATTACAAAATTTTTTTTTTTTCCCTTGTCCATTTGTTACTTTTATCTAGAATTTTAACTACGAGTTCGTTGCATATGTATCAAACTCATTTTTAGAGTTTAATATGTATAGTTATCCATGAAATAATTTAAAGTGAATGATTCCGTTACACTTGTTTTTTGATGATATTATAATCGATTTATTTTGTCAATTACCATCGATTTCTTTATGTTCAAACCGAAATACTCCCCTCAATACCTTTGCAACATAAATTTTCTTCCTCGTATTATATGGGCGTCGTTCAATCAACATATCATTATTATCTAACCATCATGATCATAATAATTTTTAACACAATACCATATTCTTGTGTTTATGCTAGGTAAGAAAATTTATGTTCATATTGTTGAAATGAATTAGGTCATTCTTCATTGAATAAGAAATTTTAAATCTACGAACTATGCAATTTATTAATTCTCAGTTAGCAATGGATTTGGGGGGGGACGCTTCTTTTTGTAAGTGACAAATTATAAATAAATAGGCTTAAGTATATAACATACGTACAAACAAGTTTCTTTCAATCCGTTTGTACAAATAATTCCTTTTCTTTACTTAATCATTATCATTATTACCTTCATTAACTATTCGTTTCTAAATATCCCACATGATTAGCATTCTTATTCGACGCTAACCTTTAAAGGTTAATGGATAACAATTCTTTACGATCAGAGTGGCGTAGAGGAAGCATGGTGGGCCCATAACCCATAGGTTTCATAAATCAAAGTATTCCATCCACCCAGGTTCTATCAGGATCTAGAGATAATAGGCTGTCATCAAGAGGTGTGGTCTTGGAAATAAGTGGACGTGTGAAAGGAGGTAATTATAATTATGGTGCGTAACATAATTATAAATGCATCACATACGTGGACTTGTAACCTGGATTAGCCTAACCTAAATTCATGCCCAGTACCTACATCTATTCACTACAACTTTCAACTAAATCTCGGGACGAGATTTCTGTAAGGGGTGGAGACTATAACAACCCAAGAATTTTCATCAAATACAAAACCTATTTTTCTATTATCATAATTGTATGGGGAAATTTTTAGCTTTATTACATTAGTTGCATTGCCAATATCTCAGTATGCAATGTAACTTGCATAACTAAAGTAGACGAGCTCACGCAACCTATTTATGGCAATCCTGTCTTCATATATGTCAAGCAAACATCATAACATGTCAAGTCAATATTTTAATATACTTATTACAAAGTACATTATTCCTATAATGTACCATTCGCAACGTTATATCAAAACGGGCTTTAAACCGTTATCATATACCTCTAAACCCTAATTCTATGAAGGGTTAATATCTGAAGTGAATGTATAAGCTACTAAAGCATATGTACAAGTAACATAACATCTCATATGAATACACATTTTCTCCAAAGAAAGGTACAAGTCTTTAATACATAATGTACAAATCATTAATACCTGATCTCTAAAATAGCCGTTTTACCTCCGTTTTCATTCTAGTTTCTTCATCGCCACTTGTGTACAAGCTAATACACTTAATATACAATGTGTAACCCTAATTATTCTATTCATAAGCTTTCATATATCTTTTTACACTTAAAACCTTAATACAAAAGTCAAAAACCCTAAACCAAGCTAATTTCTAAACCATGACCCGTTTCTTGGTTTTTATACAACATTACTAATCATATACAATCATCATTTCATTATTTCATCTCAATTATACACAAAATGAATCCAAGAAACCCTAAACGTACCAAAATGGAACATTTGACCCGTTTACTCGTTTTTAACCATTTAAACCTCCAACAACCAATCAAGTGCCATTGTAAAATCATAAAATGAGTTTACAATACATCATATATCATTTTCCTAGCAAGGTACAAAAGTTTAAGCCTTGAAAACCCTAATGAACCTATACGTGCCATAAAATAACCCGCGACCTTGTTAACTCATTTCGAAACCATTTTAACCAAACACTTTATCCAAACTTATGATAATAACTCATATTACAAGCCTTGTAATCATTAATCCATGCTTATAACAACAATGTGCAAGAATTAGAAGCTTGAAAACACAAAGAAAACCCTAACCGAACCTTTTGGACCCGCGACCCTATTTCTTGCATATTTGACCTATTTTGACCATTTCTTTTGCACAAGATCCTTAATTACAAGCAACTCTACTCCCTTAAGCAGCTTACTAAGCTCCTTGTACCATTTCTTGGTTGATTAAGGCTCCACATCTCCCCTTTTGTGCCTATGGCAGCCGCGGCAAGCACATGGGTGTTCCAACACCTTCTAGTTAGTTTCCACCATGCATACTCATCACATAACCTCCCCACCTCATGATCTAGCATGTACAAGTGTCCAACCTTAGATTACAAAGCTCCCTTAGTCACCAAGACTTCATTCGCCTATAAATAGAACCCATAACTCTTCATTTCAAAGCATCCCCCATCTCTTCTTTCTATAACCCAAGTGAGCAACCTTTCTCTGCTCCTTATGATCCTAGGATCATCTAATAATATCATTCAAGTGAATCTTTGAATATTTGAAGCCTCGGGAACAAGATACAAGGCGTACGAGTGGAAATACTACCCGAAATGACCCATTTCCACCATTTTTGCTCCTTGAAGCTCAAACCCAGGTTCTAGATGTTCTACTTCTCCTTCTACACTCTTATAATGTTCATATGATCCTAAATATACTCTTTTTAAAGTTTCATAATTCAATTCATGCTCATTTTCCATTTTGATCCAAAACCGTACACCCGAAACCCTAATTTCGCGTTTTTCTTAAAACTAAATGTCATAATGGTTACTTGGTTGTTATAAATCTATCAATGACATGCTTAATTAATGTTAAATAACTACTTTATTGATTTATTGAAGGGATTTGAACTTAAAACCCGCGTGTTTACGTTTTAAAACCTTAATTCGACCAGTTTTGCTTCCTAGCTTAACGAATCGTTATTTTAAACTTTCATTATGTTAAACCTTCATATTTTAGTTTATTATAACTTATAAATGTCTATTGAAATGTTAAAATAAGCTTGCATGGCAATTTGGACATGTTTTGTAATTATAATCCATGCAAGGGGTATATATCGTAACTTTCAGAAACTTATAACTAAAAGGACTAAAAATGTCATTTTATCAAAGTTATAACTACAGGGGTCTATTATGTCACTTTTCAAAGTACAAGGTTTACTTGGTATATCTTTTAAAGTTGAAGGACCAAACTCGTAAAAGTGCAAACTCCAAGGGTATATTTTGCCACTTTTCAAAATCTGCGGTCTAAAAATGTATTATTTTGAAAATTTACTAATTATGTATGAAACATTACCTGAAATAACTTTAATAACGCTTTCGTGCTTCAAAATTGCCAGATATTGAATAAAACGCTTAAAACCGATCATCTGGAAGCTATATCGTACCACAATACTAGGGAGCTTCATATTAAGAAGTTTCATCTTGGTATTACGTTCTGACTGAGTTGTTGGGTTTACAATTTAAAGTGCCCTAGCTCCTCAAACGTTTACTGAATGACTTCTGAATTATGATGGCCCAAACGGTGATACAATAATTCCAAACTCTTCAATCAAACTCATAACTCTTAAAACCAAAGTTCTAGAGTACAATCTTCCTAAGACTTGACATATTTACTCAGGTTGCGTGACGTGGCTGTTTACGCATCTTTTTGCTATATCATAACATTCCCATGGTAAGATTATGATTAGGTCGTCTGCTTTCTTTCTGAATATTAATTTGCATATACCTATCAGGAGTTTATAACCTCGCCTTTACATAATTTTAAATCGTTTTATAAACCCGCGAGGGGAGGATACACTGATGTTTTCAAATCTCTTTTACATACTCCATTTTTCACTTTATAACCAATAGGATTAGTTTCAAAGTACTTAGTGAATTCATAAGCCTCACATTTCAATCGTTTCAATAAACCCAGTGTGGGGGCACACCTGCTCATTAATTACTAAATAACAAGTGTTTTCCATTCAATTACCCATGCTATCCTGAAATATCATTTACAATTACTGTCTGAGTTATATTTCATACAAGTCATTAAAATTGACTTGAAGTCGTTAAATAGACTTTGGATTTCTAATGTGTTAATTTTATAATATCCTCACAAGTCATTAAATTGTCTTCAAGTCGTTTTTTTACAACTTGACTTTGGGATCTTGGAGGGAAAAGATATTTAAATGTTATGTATTGACACTTGTACACATGCTTTAGGGACATGCACATATATTTTATATCTATACATTACATATAATTAAGGTTTTGATATAAACGTTAACGTTTAATGCTTGTTTTGAAATAACGTTTTAAAAAGTATGTTAAATGGATAATGTAGTTGGTAAAATGATATTAAGATATAGACTTGACATATTAGGATGTTTACATGATATAAACATAGATATAGATGGCATTGGTGGAGGTTGCGTGAACTCGTTTACTTCAGAGATGCAAGTTACGTTGCATAATGAGATAAAGCAAAAATTTCCCCGTAAAAAAGTGATATATATATATAATAGATGGATATTACAGTGCATCTAATTTAATAGATGGATAATTACATTGATGAAAATTATGGGTTGTTATAGTCTCCCTCCCTTAAAAGAAATCTCGTCCTGAGATTTAGTTGGATGCCGGAGTGATGTTTGAAAACAGATGAGGATACTTGGCACGAATTTGATCTTCGCGTTCTCATGTAAATTTTGGTCCTCTTTTAGAGTTCGATCTTACTTTGAATATAGGAATACGAATTTGTTTCAGTTGCTTGACCTCTCGATCCATGATCTTTACTGGTTCTTCCACAAAGTTGAGTTTGTCATCGAGTCGAAGCTCTTTCATTGGAATGACAAGGGATTCGTCAGATAAGCATTTCTTTAGATTAGAAACGTGAAAAGTACTATGGATATTACTGAGCTCTTCAGGAAGCTCAAGTTTATATGCCATTGGGCCAATCCGTTCAAGGATTTTGAAAGGTCCAATGTACCGGGGATTAAACTTTCCTCGTTTTCCGAATCGGATGACACCTTTACGAGGTGACACTTTTAACATAACACGATCTCCAACTTGAAATTCTAAAGGCTTTCGTCTTATATTGGCATAACTTCTCTGCCGGTCTCTTGCAGCTTGCAAGCATTGTCGAATTTTCAGTATTTTTTCAGTGGTTTCATGGATTATTTATGGTCTCGTAAGTTGAACATCTCCAACTTTGGCCCAACAAACAGGTGATGTTAGGTTTTAGAAGACTTTACAACTTACTGCTGCTGGTTCAACATTGGTGCTGCTAGTGAAGATTTAGTGCTGCTGAGAAAGATTGAAGAAAATAGACTAAGTCTTTAGTACTGTTAGAGTATAGTTAGTACTGCCAGTACATTGTTAGTACTGCTAGTATAGTTAGTGCTGTTAGTAGTAAGTTAGTGCTGCTAGCATATAATAGTTAGTGCTGTTAGGAGATATGCATGAGTTAAATTAGGAATAGATGTGCATTATCTCCTCACACATTTTGTAAGCCTATTAGGGTTTCCTTGGTGTATAAAAGGAACCCTAGGCATAGTTAATAGACATAGATCAATTACCAATCATAGCTTGTAACCTAGTATGATTCAAGTTATAATACAAAGGTTGAGTTTGATAAAAGATCTTTTGTGTTTTTCTTAATACTGTTCTTCTTAGGATTGTTGATTAGTTTTTGCATAATCAATAGTGTTCAATTAATGTTTCATTATTGTTGCTTTGGATTTATCTAAAGTAACAAACCCTTTGCAAGCTAAAGGTTCAAGATCTATTCAGTAAGGGATGCAACAAGTGGTATCAGAGCTTGTGTGGAAATTCTGAATAAGAAGAACTCCATTATTTGAAGCAGATTTACAATCAAACTAGGAAGATGACAGAACAAGACTCTCCTCCACCAACTATAACAACAATGAAAATCCCGATCATCAAAAAGGGAGAATATGATATTTAGAGCATGAGAATGCGACAATATATCTGCCACACAGATTATAACCTATGAGATATAATTGTCGATGGAGATCTCCAAGAAGAGGCTGCACCAGCAGGAGAACAATCTGGTCCTCCTGCTCCCAAGACTGCCAAACAACTGACTGCCAAAAGGAATCAGGAAAGAGTTAAGAGCATCTTGTTGTTAGCAATACCTAATGAATATCTCCTTAAGTTTCATAATGTTCTAGATGATAAATCTCTCTAGGCTGCAATAAAATCAAGGTTTGGAGGAAATGATGAATCCAAAAAGATGTAGAGGAATGTTTTAAAACATCAGTTTGAAAACTTTAATACTGCACCAAATGAAAGTCTGGATAAGGCTTATGACAGGTTTCAAAAACTCATAAGTCAATTGGAGGTTTATGCTGCTCCAGTATCAAAGGAAGATATCAACCAAAAGTTTCTAAGAAGTCTTCCTCCTTCATGGAGTCAAATTGCTTTAATCATGAGATATAAGCCAGACATATACCAGATTGAGATTGATGATCTCTACAACAACCTTAGGGTCTATGAAGATGAGATGAAAAGGTCTTCAAGTTCCACATCTAATTCTTAGAACTTGCCTTTTTTTCTTCTGAGAACACAAGTAGCACTAATGAAGTTAGTACTGCCAGTGGAAATTTTAGAGTTAATACTGCTGGAGGAACTAGTTCAACAAGTCAGGTTTCATCTACTCTAGGCGCTGATGAAGTAGTATGCTCTTTCTTTGCATAACAGACAACGAGTCCTCCACTTGATAATAAGGATTTGCAGTAGATTGATCAAGATGACTTGGAAGAATTGGATATTAGATGGCAAGTAGCCATGTTGACTGTTAGGGTGCAGAGATTCATTCAGAAGACATAAAGGAACTTGGATTTCAAAGGAAAACAACCTGTTACCTTTGATAAGTCAAAAGTTGAGTGCTACAACTATCACAGGAAAGGGCACTTTGCTAAGGAATGCAAATCAGGAAGGAACCAAGGGAAAATATCTTATGGTGATAATGGCAGGAGGAATGCAACAACAAATGAACCATCATTACAAGCACTGGTGGCTTAAGATGGTCTAGGAGGCTATGACTGGAGCAATGATTTTGTTGAACCAGTTAATTATGCTTTAATGGCCATCTTCGCCTCAAGCTCATCAGGTTCTTCTGACAAAGAGGTACAAAACTGTTCTAAACAATGTCTTGAATCTTTTAAAACTCTTCAAAAGAACTTTGATAGTGAAAGAGAAAAACATAGCAGAGCCAGACTAGAAATTCAGGGTTATGAGTTAGCCTTAGAATCTCTAGAATCTAGAATTCTGGGACATGAAAAGAATGAACTGGCTTGGGGTGAAAAATATGAGTTTTAAAACTATAAGCTTAAGTGCAGAGAAGTAAAAATCGACAACTTTAAAATGGAACTGGAAAAAGATGTTAAGGAAAGAGATGAGTTGAAAGTTAAGATAGAAAAATAGGAAGAATCATCCAAGGGTCTTAATAAAATACTCAACAGTCAAATGAGTGCTAAAGATAAAAATGGTTTAGGATATGGCACACAATTGGATGAAATAAGTAACAAATCTGAAACTGGTAGTGAAATTAGTATGAGTGTTTTTGAGGTCAGATCAAGTGATGAAGAGATCACACCAGCAAATGATAGGTTCTCCAAAGCAGATGGGTATCATGTTGTTCCCCCTCCTATAACAGGGAACTTCCTAACCCCAAGAGCTAACATATCATTTGCAGGTTTAGATGAATATGCCATTAGAAAGAAAATCATTGAGTAAAAAAAAACTGAACTTAATACTGATACTAGTAAATCTAAAACCAGTGAGACCGTAGGTAAAACAAATGAAGTAAACATAGAAAAACCTAAGTCAGTCCATGAATCAGTTGTGCCTAAACCAAAGATTAACAGAGACAAAGTCATCATTGAGGATTGGAACTCAGATGATGAGGATGATGTGTCTGCTGTAAAAACAGTTAGTCCTGTTAAGACTAATGAGACTCAAACAGTTAGAAATCGAGTTGATAAAATTGGTCAAATTTCTCAGAAAGAAAGAATTGGATTTAGGAAAATAAAAACTTGCTTTGTCTATAAGAGTACTGACCATTTGATCAAAGATTATGATTTTTATGCCAAAAAGAGTCCAGAACCTAAGATGAAAACTGTGGTTAATACTGGTCAAAGGGTGGTCAAACCAGTATGGGATAATGCTAAAAGGGTTAATCAACAAAAAATTTCAAATAATTTGAAATACCCTCAAGAAAGAAGGACTTTTATCCCATCAGGAGTACTAACCAGGACAAGTTTGGTTAATCCTGTTATGCCAAATGGGAAAAGAGCAGTACATACTCTTAGTACTGCTAGGCCATTTGCCCCAAAAATAGCACAAACTGGTAGTGCTATTAGACCAATTTACCCAAGAATGGACAATGTAATACCAAGAGCCTCATATTCACAAATCAAGAGGTCTTACTACACAAAACCAGCTTTTAGACCCAAAAACTTAAAACAAGATGTTAAAACTTCTGGGGTTAAAAATATGACGACTACTGAGACAAGAGCAGTTGTTAACACTGGTAAGGGTAAGATGGATAATGACCTTAAAAAGTCAAGGTGGGTTTGGAGGCCTAAGGAAAATTACATGGATCATGAGTCCAAAGAAAAAGGATCTTTCATACTCAAAAAGTTTGAGTATGTTGACCCAAAAGGGATATCCAAGTCTATGATGACTTGGGTCCCTAATAGATACTAATTTCTCTTACTTATTGTGCAGGGCAATCCAGAAAGCATTCTACAAGATCATGCAGTGGTGGATAGTGGTTGCTCTAGCCATATGACTGGAAACAAAGCTTATCTTTCAGACTATAAAGATTACAATGGAGACTTTGTGGCTTTTGGAAGTGATCCCAAAGGAGGTAAAATAACAGGTAAAGGTAAAATCATAACTGCTAATTTAGACTTTGATGGTGTCTATTTTGTAGATAGACTTAAGTTTAACCTTTTCTCTGTCTCACAAATGTGTGACAAGAAAAACAGTGTCCTCTTTACTGACACTGAATGCCTTATCCTGTCTCCTAGCTTTAAGCTTCTTGATGAAAGTCAAGTTGTACTTAAAGCTCCTAGACAGAATGGAGTGTACAATTTGGATTTAAAGAACATTGTTCCTTCTGGATGTATAACTTGTTTATATGCAAATGCAACAATAGATGAGTCTAAATTGTGGCACATGAGATTAGGTCATGTGAATTTCAAAAATATAAACAAACTTGTTAAAGGGAACTAGTTAGAGGCCTACCTTCCATAGTTTTTGTGAATGACACACTTGTGTTACATGTCAAGAAGGGTAAGCAACCATAAGGCCTCTTGTAGGCCATGTTAGAAAGAACCATAGAAAGCCCTTATAATACTTCATATGGTCTTATTTGGACCTGTCTTAGTAGAAAATATTATTAAGAAAAAGACTGTTTGGTTGTGACTGATGAATTTCAGCGATTAGTTTGGTATTTTTCTTAGCTACTAAGGATGAAACAAATGAGATCCTTTATAAATTTATCACAGGCTTTAGAAAACCCAATGAACCATAAAGTTAAAATCATTAAATATGATCATGGGACAAAATTTAAGAACCATGCTATGAATGAATTCTTTTTTTTATGTGTAAGACAGGGATAAAAAGGGAGTTAGTGGGGCTAGAACTCACTGCAAAAATGGTGTTGCGAAAAGAAAAAAATAGGACCCTAATTGGAGGCGCTAGAACTATGCTAGCAGACTCACTTTTACCCATCCCATTTTGGGCAGAGGCAGTAAACCTGCTGCTATGTACTGAATTAGGATCGTTGGAGAGTTGATGGACTGTCTAGTCGGAATTTTGGCGGTCAAATTACGTGAGACCAAAATCTCAAAATAAGAACACCGTCCATGCAACTATTATTGGTTAAACCACCTAGTATTAGTTTTATGAGACCGTTTGGGTGCCCCTTGACCATTTTGAACACCTTAGATCCCTTGGGCAAGTTTGATGGGAAATCAGATGAAGGATATTTGCTTGGATACTCTACTTCTAGTAAGGCTTTTAGAGTATACAACAAAAGAACCAAAAGAGTAGAAGAGAACATGCACATTGATTTTCTTGAAGATCAACCTAATGTGGCAGGAAGTGGTCCTGATTGGATGTTTGATCTTGATTTTCTAACAAATACAATGAACTATATTCCTGTTAGTATAGAAAATCAGCTTAATGTGGATGCAGGTACACAAGAACATTATGTTGCAGGTTCATCAGAAAAAGATAAGGAACCTACTCAGGAATACATACTGCTTCCACTACACCCTCATAGGCCAAGGATTTCAGTAGAAGATGTTGTTCAGGCTGCACAAGAAAAACCTTCTAAAAATTCTCCTAAAGACAGTGATGTACAGGATTCAGAAGATGTTGCTGAAACAGAAGAACAACATACGTTGACAGAAGCTGAACAAGTCTCGAAAGATGATCTTGAGAGGATGATTGCTCAAGAAATTGCTGCTAAAGCTATAGATGATGCTACAAGACAAGCCTTTGAAGAAGAAAAGAAGAGGGCAGCTCAGGCTACCAGTATTAACAAACTTAATACTGGTAGGCCATCTGTTAGTACTTCTAATTCACCATTGGTTAGTACTGCTAACACACCATATGCTAGTGCTGCTAGTACTCCCACTGGTGCAAATACTAGTGGATCATCATTTGTCTATCTTGGAGGACAAATACCTATTGATGCATCTACTCTCCCCAATGCTGATTTACCCATTGATCCTAATATGCCTGACTTAGAAGATGATTCTAATGTATTTCCAAATGATGGCATATTCAGTGGCCGATGATGATGAAGATATGGGTGCAAGAGGCTGATTTCAACAAATGGATACTCCATTGATGTCAGGACTATTCCCACACTTCAGAGTGCATAAGGATCACCCTAAAGTCAAATTCTTGGAGGATCCCTAAATCAGCAGTTCAAACAAGATGAAATATCCAAAAGGCTTCTTCAGTACAAATGCTTTGGTAAGCTACATCCATAATCAGAACAGAAAAATCATAATAGACCCTAATAAACTGTCTGTTAGCATGTTTTCTCTCCCAAGAAGAACCCAAGATGATATCACAAGCCTTAGAAGATGAAAGCTGGGTTGAAGAATTGCTCCAGTTCAAATTACAGAAGGTTTGGATACTTGTTGATTTGCCATTTGGGAAAAAGGCAATTGGCACAAAGTGAGTCTTCAGGAATAAGAGGGATGGGAGGAGTATTGTTGTGAAAAACAAAGCAAGGCTTGTAGCACAAGGGTTTAGACAGGAGGAAGGTATAGACTATGATAAAGTTTTTGCACCTGTTGCTCGGATTGAGGCAATCAGGTTATTTTTAGCTTTTAGATCACTCATGGGATTTCTTGTCTACCAAATGGATGTTAAGAGTGCATTTCTTTATGGCACTATTGAAGAGGAGGTATATGTTCATCAACCTCTAGGCTTTGTTGACCTTGCTCATCCAAACAAAGTTTATAAGGTGATCAAAGCTCTTTATGGTCTACATTAAGCTCCTAGAGCTTGGTATGAGACACTTTCTTCTTTCCTGTTGGAAAATGGTTTTAGGAGAGGTCCAATAAACAAAACATTGTTTATTAAGAAGAACAAGAGTAACATTATGTTAGTCCAAGTGTATGTGGATGACATTATTTTTGGCTCTACAACGCAGTCTATGTGTACTGAGTTTGAAGATTGTATGCACAAAAGATTCCAGATGAGCTCCATGGGTGAGCTCACATTCTTTTTATGATTACAGGTGAAACAACAACCTGATGGAATCTTTATTAGTCAAGACAAGTATGTAGCTGGCATCCTTAAGAAGTTTGATTTATGTTCCATCAAAACAACTACTTTTCCTATTATGTCAAATAAGCCCCTGGTTAAAGATGAAGATGGTGTAGATGTAAATGTGCATATCTATAGGTCTATGATTGGTTCCCTGATGTATTTGACTGCATCAAGGCCATACATCATGTTTGCTGTCTGTGCATGTGCTAGGTTTCAAGTCACTTCAAAAGCTTCACACTTAAATGCAGTAAAAAGGATTTTTAGGTACCTCAAACATCAACCCAAACTAGGGTTATGGTATCCTAGGGATTCTCCTTTTGAACTTGAAGCTTTCTCAGACAGTGATTATGGAGGCGCCAGTCTTGACAGGAAATCAACAACAGGTGGTTGTCAATTTCTTGGTAGAAGACTGATATCTTGGCAATGCAAGAAGCAGACGATTGTGGCAAATTCTACTACTGAGGCAGAATATGTTGCAGCTGCTAACTGTTGTGGGCAAGTACTATGGATACAGAATCAGATGATGGATTATGGCTTTAATTTCATGAACACCAAAATCCATATTGACAATGAGAGTACCATATGTATAGTCAAGAATCCTGTCTATCACTCGAGGACCAAGCACATTGAGATTCGACATCACTTCATAAGGGATTGCTATGAGAAAAGATTGATAGATGTTATCAAGATTCACACTGATGCTAATGTTGCAGACCTTCTCACCAAAGGATTTGATGTCACAAGATTTAATTTTTTGGTGGTTAACATTGGAATGATCAATCTATAGCTGCATTAGTTCAGGGGAGGCAAGTCAGCAGATTACTTTGTTGTACAGTTTGTGAAATATTTTAGTTAGCAGATAGATTTTAGATGAGATGATGATTTGGGATTCATTCTATTCATTGGAATGAAGATTGAGGGCTACATATGGTGCTGAGTTAGTTAGTGCTGCCAGTTTGGTTAATACTGTCAGGCCAACACTTAGTACTACCCGGCTTGGTTAGAGCTACTCAAAATCATTTAACTATGGTGTTGATGATTGGATTGGGTCAAAGATGCAGTTTGAATTCGATTTGAGGGTACTACATGGAAACTAACAAGTTAGTACTGCCAGGCATAAAAGTTGGTGCTGCCAGGCAAATTTGGTACTGTCAAGCAAAGTTGGTGCTGCCAGGCATAAAAATTAGTGTTGCGAGGCAAAAGTTTGTGATGTTTGTTACCGTTACTACTGTCAGCGAGCATAACAAATTTTCCTTAATTAAATATAACCATTGAGATATTTCGGCCAACAAGATGATTATAGGGGTCTATAGATTGAAAATGTTTTATCCTTCCTTCTATAACACTCTTTTTTCAGATAAGGATTCAAGTTTATTGAGTTGGTCATATCAAACCCTAAAGCAAATCTATATAAAATCTCAATTTCGTTTACGAATCACTCATACTCTCCCAATCGATCATATCCTACATCTTAATCCATCTATTACAAGTTTCTATGGCGAATTTGGAGTTTGTCGATCAACATAACATGGTCGCGTGCTTAGAGAAGACAGAGGGAAACTCCAATTTTCATGAGATAGTGGACTTTCTTGCTTCCAGTTCGATTCATCATGCTCTCACTTTAAGTCCACCTATCTATACTTCCTACATTGAACAGTTTTGGAACACTGCCAGTTCCTAAACAGTCAATGATGTAAAGCAGATTAATGCTACTGTTGATACCAAGGCAGTAGTAGTAACAGAGGCATCAATAAGAAGTTCTATTCTTTTTAATCATGTTGATGGTACTGCTTGCCTAACTAATAAAGCTATTTTTCAAAACCTTGCATTGATGGGTTATGAGGGTGATTTTAATAAACTAACTTTTCAAAAAGTTCTCTTTTCTCCTCAATGGAAGTTTTTGATACATACCATTTTACATTGTTTAAGCTCAAAATCTACCAGCTGGAATGAGTTTTTCATAAATATTGCTTCACCTGTTATATGTCTGGCCACTAATCAAAAGTTTAACTTTTCTAAACTTATTTTTGATGGTATGTTGAGGAACTTGGATAATACTAAAAAGAAATTTCTTATGTATCTAAGGTTTTTAATGGTGTTTCTAAATAATCAAATTGAGCTTGGTGAGCCTTTTAATGATGTTTATCCTACACTAGCTCACAATCTGAAAGTTTTCACTAATATGTCTAGGAAAGGACTAAAATTTTTAGGAAAAATAACACCTCTGTTTCCCAATATGTTGACACATACAGCAGAGGGTGAAGATTCAAGAGAATCCACTGAACCCCAACCAACACCCTCTCCTACTCACCCTAGTACACGAGACCAACCCCTTGTGACTACCTCATCACCTAGCCATGCCACTACCCAAGACTCTAGAGACTCTTTAGAGGGAACTAATGGGAATGAAGGGGATCAGGTTCAGATACCTCATGATAGTCCTCTTTTAGGTGGTCACACATCTGACAGGGCTGAGGGTGCCCTAAACCTACAGGAATTATCTGTTTTATGTACTAACTTGTCCAACAAGGTTCTTGCCTTGGAGTCTATTAAGGATGCACAAGCTGCAAAGATCAGTGCATTGAAATCTAGAATCAAGAATTTGGAAAATAAGTGCAAGCCAAGCATCTCATACCATAGGGCATGGTTAAAGACTGTGAAAAGATTATCCATGAAGAAGAGATTTGGAAAGAAGGAGTTTGTATCCAAACAGGGGAGGAAAAAGTCCAAACCTGAATCAACTTTGGATGACAGTACTGTCTTTGATGATCAAGATGCAGATCATGGTATGTAGTACATGGAAACTAAGGAAGCTATAAATGAGGGGAGGCAAAGTGGTGAAACTGAGGAGGTTAAGTTGATTGATGATACAGAAGTTGTTGAAGACAAAGGCAGTGGTGATAAAGGAGGAAATGATGAAGAACTAGTTAGTACTGCTAGACCAGAAGTTAGTACTTCTAGACCAGATATTGATGCTGCTAGGCAAAAAGATAGTGCTGTTGAGCCTATAACTCCTCCTACAACAACAAGTATATTTGATGATGAAGATATCACCATGTCTTAAACATTGATTAAGATAAAGGAAGAAAAAGCTAAGGAAAAAGGAGTGTCAATTAAAGATATTAATGATTCTTCAAGACCTACAATATCTATTCTCACATTGAAGCCACTTCCAATAATAGATCCTAAAGACAAAGGTAAAGGGGTCTTGAAGGAGTCACCAGTAAAGAAAGTCAAGAGACATGATCTGGATGCAGCTCAGATTGCTAAAGATGCTAAAATAGCAAGACTGGTACATGAAAAGAAGCTAGCAAAGATAGAAAGGGAAAGTGAGGAAAGACAAAGACAGGATCAAGCATCTGTGGACTACATTGCAAGTTTATATGATGAAGTTCAAGCTAAGATGGATGCTAGTGAAGAGTTAGCTGCTAGACTACAAATGGAAGAGAGAGAGATGTACACAATAGAAGAAAAGTCAAAGCTATTAGCAGAATTTTTTGAAAGGAGGAAGAAGTTACTTGCTGAAGAAAGAATTGCTGCTGTTAGAAACAAACCTCCAACAAGAACACAACTAAGGAGTCTAATAATGACCTATCTTAAACATACAGGTTAATATAGACATAATCAGTTGAACAAAAAGACATTTGAAGAGATTCAGGCCCTATACATCAAGGAACAAGAAAGAGATGCAAATTTTGTGCCTATTGGGTCTGAGAGAGATGAAAAGACGATTGATAAGATGAACAAGAAAGCAGCTGGTATGGATGAGGAAGAGGTTCCTGAAGAACCTGAATGCATTAAGGTTGAAATTAAGCAGGAAGGGCGTGAAGAGAACATTAGGAAAAGATCAGGCAGGAGACTGAAGATGAAAGCTACAAAGAAGTCTAAAAGGAAAAAGACTGATTCTGATCTTGAAGAAGAGGAACAACTAAGAGCTTCTCTAAAGATAGTTCCTAATGAAGAAGAAGAGATTGATTATGAAGTTCTGGGCACGAGGTATCTAATTGTTAACTGGGAATCTGCATTTTATCATACTGATAGATATGGAGTACCTCATGACTATTATAGAGTGTTTAGAGCTAATGGAAGTTCAAGATATATCAAGACTTTCACTGAAATGGTTTCAAGATTTGATAGATTGGACTTCATTGAGCTACATAGTTTAGTGATGCAGAGATTTTCAATAACAACTCCTGAAGGAATTGATTTAGTTATCTGGGGAGACTTAAGGATTACGTTTGAAGAAACTGCAGATGATGATATTTAGAGGAATCAAGAGAAATGGGTTATTAAGAGTTGGACTTTCTATGAAAACTATGGAGTTCATATCTTGGCATTAGAAGATGGTACTGAAATTCACATGCTTGCAGAAAGAAGGTATCCACTTATAAAGGAAACTCTTGAGAGGATGATGGAGTTGAGATTGACAGCTGAATCTGAAGGTGAAGTTGTTCTTGATCTGCTTAGATTTATTCAAAAATAGATTGATGAGTTTAGGGGCCAAGATGGGAGTGAGAAAGATCTTTAAGTGTTGGTTTTCTGACCTCACAATAAATGGTCATCAGTTCACTCAAGCTAACAGACATCAAAGAACTTATAGTCTAGTCCCAGAATCAAAATTGCATTTGTGTAAAGACTTCACAATCCATTTTACAGCTGATAGTTTGCTAAAAACTATATGGTTCTTAACTCACCATGCTTCACAGTAAAGAGTTGGCTAGTCCAAAGCAAACAGTATGCGCTCTTGGTAAATGACAATCTCAAATCAGTGGCACATATTATAGCAATGAATCATTGGCTATTCCGAACAAACGCTACTGTAAAGAAATATCAAATCCATCCTGTATAGCTGGTAGTTTGCCAAAAAACCTAACGATAGCAAACATAGTTTGGGTATTTTTGCTGTGTTTTGCTGAAAAGACTGTAACAAAAATCAAATTTGAAGTTTAAAAGTTGTAAAGTGAATTGGATAAATCCAGCCTAGTGGGTTCAGAAGTCAGATGAAGAAACATGAAGATTTGTACAAGTAAAACATCATGTTAGAGAGGATTGTTTAGGGATTTAGAAGATCTTTACAGAACTACTGCTGCTGGACAACATTGGTGCTTATAACTTCTAGTGAAGATATAGTGCTGCTGAGAAAGATTGAAGAAAATAGACTAAACTTTAGTACTGTTAGTGTATAGTTAGTACTGCTAGTACATTGTTAGTACTAGCTTTTTTGCTAGTATAAGATATTGCTTTAGTAAGTAAGTTAGTGCTGCTAGGCATATAATAGTTTAGAGCTGATTAGAGACATATTGCAAGAGTAACACCCCTAAAAATATGTGTCGCAAATAAGCAAAATACATCCGGGTGCGGTATACTTCATAATAACACATCACTAATGATACAAGAGAACGACCTCTAAATGTGTCGATTGAAAATTAATCTCGTTGATTTCCTTGAAATTGATATAACATTTGTCCCATAATTGCATCACAATGAAAAGCTTAAAAACAACCCAACGAGATTTGATCATTTGTATGTAAGTAGAAATCTATGAATGAAATCTTGTCAATTTAGACTCCAATGCACATCAAGTAGGCCAAACATCTAATTCACCTGAGAAAAATATGCTTAAAAAGTGTCAACATTAAAGTTGGTGAGTTCATAGGTTTTTGTAAATATAGATGTCGAACCAAAGTTCCATAAAGTATGTATGACCATTTCAAACCTGGTATGATTCCCAAAATGTAAGTAAGAATGTCATAATTCAAAGAGTTGTAAAATATGCATGACCATTTCAATCCCCAAATAGTCACAAAATGTATGTATGAAAATTGGACCTCAATTGTCCAAAGTATGTATTGTCACTTTATCCAAGACAGCATAAATGCTCAAGTGTGTATAAAACTATGATTACCATTACTCTAAGTTCATGAAACTGCGACGTAGACCTGTATGTATGCCACTTTATTCAAGGCACAGTAAGAGTGTACCCATCGAAGGTGTTCCCTCCAAGAACACCCGGGCATTAATGAAAAATTATATGTACCCATCATAGGTGTCCCCTCCAAGAACACCCGGGCATTTCTGAAAATGTTCATGTGTATGTAATTGTTGGCCCTGAAGACTCAACTAATCGTGTTCCGACATGTTATAACGTTCGTTCCCAGTGATAGCTAGTCACCCGAACGGGGATTGTCAATCCCAAATAGATCTATTTCATAACATTCGCGCTCACCCTCCAAGTGATTTACAGTTCATGCAACCTAAGCTAATCCGTAATCATAAAAGTATAGTATGCGTTTACGTTCAAAAATTAAACCAAGTATTGTATCTCCTCGCGAGATATATAAATGAGTATGTAAACCAAACAGGTAATCAACCACGTAAATGCATTTATAAACAAGCATGTTCTCACCCCAAAAATATATGTAAAACCAGTAAAACATGGGGCTATGAAACTCACCTTGATGTTGAAGAACGATTTACAGATCGGCATCTAATATGCACAACATGACGGAAGACGAAGCGGCTTGACCGAGAAGTTTCCGTTTATCTTAACGGTTAAATCCCACTAGCTTAGGATAATGAATTTAGTTTCCCGATGGATGATTACATCAACGCGACCCGTTGATAAAAGATTTAGGTTCCGAGTGGCAGTTTGGTTTGGTGGTTGGTTTGGTAAAACAATTCAAAAGTATATAATTCATATGGGAATTATATAACAAAATATGTAATATATTCCATATATATTACCTTGAAAGATGAACAATTATATAATAACGACCAGAAATCAAAAGATTTATTTGAAGTATACTATACCGTGCAAGTATTACATAATAAGTGTAAGTAAATAATTAAACCAAATGGTTTGACACATTTTTGGAAATTACCAATATTAATAAATAAAAGTTCTTGCATAAACGGAATTTATGACTTTATTTTCTAGCCAAATAATTAAACCAAATGGTTTGACACGTCCGTACCAAAGTTATGACTTTATTTTCTAGCCGGAATTTATCAAATAACATTTTATAAATTAGTATTTTGTTTCTTGTCGAGTTATTATGAAATTATAATTTAAAACATCTTTAAATTATAACTTAGTCCATTTATCGTCCTTCAAAGACGATAAGAGTTGTATCTAAAAATAATAAGTATATACATTTTTAGAAATTTCGCCATGACCCTTTTCGTTTATATGGCATTTCCCTTCTTTACAAAAACTCAACGTTTTCCCCTTTTCAATCAACCAATCTACGTTTAAAACATCGCATGTTTTAATAAGTACATATTTTAAACAAAAGTTAATAACTAACTAAACAATATAGCCAAGAAAACCCTATGTGGGTTATTGTACCAAACACAACCGAAAGCTGTTAACAGCAAACCAAACACACCTTTATGGTGTTAACTGCCAAACCAAACGTCCCTATCGCGCCTGCTGTCCCAAACACCCCTGTTTGGGGTTTCCTGCTATCCCAAACACCCCTTTTGGGTGTTTCCTGCTCACCCAAACACTCCTTTATGGAGTTTCTGCACAACCAAACGCTCCCCTATGGAGTTTCTGCACAACCAAACGCTCCCTTATGGAGTTTCTGCACAACCAAACGCACCCTTAGTGCGTTTCATTTAACCCAAACAGCCCTATTGGCAGATTTGCCAAACCAAACGCACCTTCTTGGTGCTTAATCGACAACCAAACGCCCCCTTGGCTGCTAATCGTGAAACAAACGCACCCTTGGTGCTATTATTAAACCAAACGCTCCCTAGTCGCTGAAAAACAAAACCAAACGCATCTCTCCGATGTTAATAACAACCCAACGAAACCGTTGGTATTTCTGTCAAACCCCACGCACCCTTGGTGCTGATGAAAACAACCAAACGCACCCTTGGTGCCGAATGGAACAACCAAAACGCACCCTAGCTGCTAATATTAAAACCAAACGGACCCTTGTCGTGGTGTTGTTTAAACCATACGCACCCTGTTTGGTGTCAACAGCAAACCGTCGCACCCCTTGGTGCCGTGAGACAGCCACCGAACCAACCCACCTTCGTGGTGGTTCTCGCACAGAAACAAACGCATCCTACGGCTGGTGCAAACCACAAAACCAACGCACCCTTGCGGTGAAAAACCAAAACCAACACGCACCCTTTTGGTGCTGAGATCAACCAAACGCACCCAAGGTGGTGCGGCTAAGAACCACATAAATGAACCCACCCTTGTGGTGGCAGCTAAACCACCAAAACAAACACCCCTTTGGGTCGGGACACCAAACCAACGCACCCTTTTTGGGTAATAAGAAGGCCAACGGTGCTCGGTGGATGTGGTGACGTGGGGGTGGAGATGGCGTGATGATAGTGGTGTAGGGTGGCATGGCAGCGGCGGCTGAGTGGTGGTGGTGGCGTGGAGGCGCGTGATATGGTAGATCTGATAGAGCGGGTGTCGATCTATCTTTTTGTATCATTTTTGTGGTTCGCCGGAAAAGTTTCCCGGCGGCGGCGGAGTGGTGGCCGGCGGCGGCTGGTGGCTGCCGGAAACATTGGGGGAGAGAGATTTTATATATAACATGTGTGTGTGTTTTTGTTTTTACCAAATGAAAAATTATAAAACTTTAATATATATATTAAAAGTTTTACACAAAGTGGCAAGTCACTAATAGTATAGGGTAAGTTGTGTAACTATTTTTCAGGGATCAAAAGTGTAACTTTTGAGTATTATTTTGTAATATAGTGGTTCGGGACTCGTTTGAGCGACTTAACAGATGTTTCAAGACACGAAACTTGCGCCATTGTTTTCCAAATCATTTTTCCCATAAAAACGAGTATTCACTCGATAGTATTTCATAAATATTTTTATACATTCATAAAAATATTTGCTATTTATTTGGTAATCCAATTATGCCTTATCCGGAAAAAAAAATCTTCACTCGAATATTCGCGTTATCAACAAACACTTTTGAATAAAATGTTAAATGATTTGATTTAATATTTTTATTAAATAAATAGTGATAATTAAATATCATTTAATTATCTTTGTGCCGGTACGCGTTGTGTGCGTTGTTTAAAATTTTGCGAGGGTATTTTAGTCACTTTCTGTTTGTTTTCGGGTCTCGGGCAAAACTGAGAAGTTGTCAGGAATGTCGTTTTACATCAAATTGCTTTAGAGTCCGGGTCGTGAAAACGTGATTTAGTTGGTCGTTTTTGACAAGTCAGCTTAGGACTAACATATATCTTTTCCGTTTTCAAGTCAAATTAGTTAAAAATGACTTTGCACATGAGAAATGTATAATAATAAATATGTTTTATTATTTAAATATGTTCCGAAAATTTTACCGGTTACGCGGTAATCGCTTTTATGTGACAATAAAAGACCAAAAGTCAAAAGGTCAAGTCAGACCCAAAAAGTCAAAGGGTAAAATAGTCCTTTAAAACATCGAAAATTGCCGGATGTTACAGTACCTACCCCTTAAAGAAATCTCGTCCCGAGATTTAATTTGTGTTAACCGATTGTGTGACCAAGAAAAGACTGAAGATTTAATAAACCAATTCTTCACAAGACGCTGATAACTTTATTCAGCAAAATTTAGTTTTTCGACACTTCTTGATATCCGTAAATTTTGGCTAGGTTAGACCAGTGTATTTAATCCTTAGCTATATGTTAGCCTGTTAAGTCTTATGAGTTATTCCCTGCTAGAACGACCGTTGGACCTTGTAGTTTTCATTATGTATCAATTTTTCATATATGTTTTCAAATTATATATGAGGTGGATGCATTTTATCATACCGCGATTGTGATTGTTTGAAATCCCACGTGTATTGTATTCTTGTGATCTAAAATCAACATGCCACCAAAAAGAACGACCACAACCACCACATCTATGACCGATACTCAGAATAGGAATTTCAGAAAGTATCATTACGAGTTTCATGATTGATATAACCGCGTTATAAAGAGTCTCTTGATAGTGAAAGCATCGAAGGAGAAAGTGTAGTCGCGTGAGTATGTTTGTAGACAGTTTTGAATGTTCCAGGACGGAGTCTCGTTGTAATGTTCGATGATTAACAACGGACAAGGCTAGTTGAAGTAAGTATCCAACTTACTTAGGCAGTACTAGGATGTATCGCGACCCATATCTTCGTACTAGTGGCCCGTAATGAATAGTCCAACTATCTCTTTCGTCGATAGGTGTTTATCTGGTTTAAGGAGGGTTGCATTACCTATTGGATAAGGTTGTACAAGCTAGGACCGCTCCAGGGCCCAACAACAGCAACCATAACGATAATAACCCTATCAAATGGTGATGGGATGCAAAGAGTGAGGACATTCGAGAAACAATATCCCCAGAATAAAGTTCAACAAATGAGAGGAGCTCGCGGAAGAGCTTATGCGATAGACGACGGAATATGGTACTCAGTCGTTAGTTCGAGGATGAATCAACTCCATTAGTTCAAGTGTGGAACAAATCTGTTAGTTCCACGAACAGTTCGTGATCGCGAGGATTTTGCAACGGCAAAAATATTATCTTAAGAATGAGATCATGTAGTTCCAAGTGAGGCCTTAAAATTCTGCTGAATAGTAAGACACGATTGAGTTTCTAGACCTCTTTAACGGATTCTGTTGATTACTGGGTTCGAGTTCATACTCGTCTCATATCGGATACCATTAAGCCCACTCATTTATAATTCATTATTTGCATAAAGAAGCGTCCCAATTTATGTAAATAATGAATTGATAAACTTATGGTTCGGATCTTATATGAGTTTAAAAGATAGTTGGTTATCTATTAGAATTATAGAAGATTTATGTTATCTTGTAAAGACTCCTTAGGAGTATAGGAAAGGAATCCTAGGTTATTGATTTGTTGCACAAATAGCAAAGACTTTTGTACATAGCTTCAAGTTGTAGAACCCTAAGTACAACACAAAGTACTCCGTTTAAAAAAGATATTTATTTAAAAAATTTTTTTTTTCCCCCCCACATAAAAATAATAATGAGCTTTTTTCATTATATCATTGTTCTTAAAGTTTACTGTTTCATTAACATTCTTCTAAGTATTAAAGAGTAGATTCTGCATACTCTTTAGTATTCACAAAGTTTCAACCATAGTTGTTTTTATTTATCCAAAGTACTTAATCTTTACAAGCTAAGGGTATAGATACTTAATTGGGATCAACAATTGGTATCAGAGCTTTGTTTCGAAACTTTGTCTAAAAAAAACTAACAAGAAAACTCTTTACTCACAAGGAAAGATGATCAGAAACTAGCTCAATCACTACTACTGCAAAGTTTCCCACTCTCAAACAGGGTGAATATGATATGTGGAGGCTGAGGATTGAGCAATACTTTCAAGTACAAGACTATGCTCTATGGATGTCTTAAGAATGGAAAAACACAATTCAAACCTTGCAGCCAAACAACAACAAATGCTATTGTACATCAACCTACAACAATATCAGGTCCTATAACTACTAATAAAATGTTCAAAAGAAGAATGATATGAAGGAAGAAGGTCATATTTACTATGACACTTCCCCATGAACATCTAATGACCTTTAATCAATACAAAGATGCTAAGACTTTGTTTACTGTTATACAAACAAGATTTGGTGGTAATGAAGCCACAAAGAAGACTCAAAAGACTCTTCTGAAGCAAATGTATAAGAACTTTAGTGCTCCAAGCACAGAGTCTCTTGACTCTATTTTTAACACCGTCAAAAGATTGTAAAGTCAGCTGGCGACTTGGGTGAAAATATTATACAAGAAGATCTCAATTTAAAATTATTTAAAAGTCTACCTTTTTGAATGGCACACTCATGGTGTTCCGGATGAATAAAACTGATCAAGACACAATGTGCCTTGATGAAGATCTCTACAACAATTTACAAGATTGTAGAACAAGAGGTAAAAGGAACAGCAAACCAAGCTCAAGCTCAAGTTCTCAGAATATCGGATTTTTGTGTCATCCCTACAGTACTAATGAAGTTTAATTACTACTTTATGAGTTAGTACAGCATCACTCAAGTTAGCCATGCTAGCATTCAAGTTAGCACTGCTATACTCAAGTTAGTAAATGCTAACTTAAGTGTGACACTATTTATACATTTTTGGCCAGTCAAACAAACGAGTCACAACTTGTATATTTAGGAACTTGAAACAAATCCATGAAAGATGATAAGAAGTAGATGGATTTGAAGTGCAGTTACAAGTGCTGACATGAGAAAAAGAAGGTGTTTCCGAAAACTTGGTATAAAAGATCACTCTCAATGGAGTGATACAGCTGGAATATGCAAGTCCAAAATGTGGAGTGTTTCAACTACCACATATGGGATACTTTGTCAAGGGAATGTAAAGGACATATAACGGTAAGATAACAGTAACAGGAATCAAGACGCTCTAGAAGACTGAAAATAATGGAAGAAATTTCTTCCAAAGGCCAGTTGGCTATTGATGAGCCGGGTTTGACTGGGAGCATCTGGGTAGACGATGAAGTCCCTGACAAACCTGCTCTTATGGATTTTTTTTAGACTCTGAGTGTACATAATTACAAACCTTTTCAAAAACATGTCTAAAAGCTTTGAAACTCGTTAAAACTCGAACTTGGAATTGATTTAAGAATAGAGTTTAAAAATCTGAGTCCTATTTAGCAAATTATAAAAGAGGGTTAGCATCTTAGAAGAGAAACTTATCTTTTATCAAAAAGAATGAGGTTAGTTTTTGTGACAACATTGCTGTTTAAAAAGAATATCTCATATAAAAGATGTCAGAAAATTGTATGCTTTAAAAGATAGTTAGAAAAGCTTAAGCAAGAAAAAGAAAGCAATCAACTTAAAATTGAAATATGGATAATGCTCTAAGAACTAGAGAGTTCCAACACCTGAGTTTGAAGGCTATGGACCTAATCCTAGTAAAAGTGTTAGTGAAGATATTTTCTAATGAAGGTTAAGGAATCTCCTGATGCCCCAATGGTTGAGGAGTTGGCGTCAGATGATAAGTTAGAAAAGAAAACTATTTTTCCTACTGTTGCTAAGATAGAATTTGTTAGACCTAAACAACAAGAAAAACCAGTTAGGAAACCAGTTAAGTATTCTGAAATGTACAGGTCACAAAGTCCTAGGTGAAATCAAAGACTGGAATAATAAGAAAGTTCCAACACTAGAAGTACTTTTGGATTACAATAAAGCTTGTTTTGTCTATGGAAGTTTTAACCATGTGCAGGCTAACTGCAATTACCATCAAAGGGAAAGGGTGGTATCTGGGAATAATTATACAAAGGTGAATAACTATATGTTCTAAAGAGAGTTCAACTGTCTTGTGCTAAGCCACAACTTGTTGAATCATTGCTTTGCATAGAGACTTGGTCATGTAAAACTTTAAACTATAAAAACTTTTTAAGGACTATCTAGTGAGAGGTTTGCACACTCAAAAAACGTTTTGAAAATGACCAAACTTAGGTTGCTATGAACTTAAGGGAAAGTGAACATAAACATCATTAGGTCCAAAGGATTCAGAACTCTATTACTCAAACCTTATTCATGTTGCATATGGACTTGTTTGGTTCAACTTTTGAAGCTAGCTTAATGCATAAAAATATTGTCTTGTTGTTTTACTCTGATGATATACATACACTTGGTTTTCTTTTTAGCAACTAAGGATAAACAAGTGCATCCTTAAGAGCGTTTTTATAACTAAAATAGAAAAATCTAGTTTATAAGAAAGTAAAAATAATCAATGTGACAATGGAACAATGTTAAAATAGAAGTTATGAGTAAGTTTGTGAAAAGAAAGGCAATAAGAGGAAATTTTATGTAGCTAGAACTCCTCACAAAATGGTGTTGCTGGAAAGGAGAATTGGTAACTCATTAATGCAGCTAGAACTCATGTAAGTAGACTCAAAGTTACCTACTACATTAAGGGGCGTGAAGTAGTTAACACTGCTGCTATGTACATAATAGGTAATAGTTGTCAAGGCCTCATAACAAACCCCTATGAACTGTTTAATGTAGAACCCCTGCTCTAAGCTTCATGAGACCATTTGTGGATCATGTTACCATACTTAATACTAGAATTATTTGCAAGTTTATGGAAAGTCAGTGAAGATTCTTTGTTGGATACTCATTAAATAGTAAGTGGGTTTTAGGGTATACAACATTATAACTAGGAAAGTGAGAAAGAAAACAATGCATATTAGTTCTTGGAGGGTAAGACTATTATTGCAGTAGAATGGACCAAAGTGTTGTTTGATATTGATGTTATAACAAAGTCAATGACTTATGTGCCAGTTGTTGTAGTACATAAACACTAATGATTCTTTAGGTATAGAAAAAGTGTAGTACAGGTCATTCAAGCAAGGCGACATGATCTACCAAGAACTACATTTTGAATGGCCACATGGAAAGATGGTTCATCTATTTTAGTGTTCCTTCAAAGATTCTAAGCAATGATGAACCACAACCTTCCAGTAATGCTGGAAAGAAGATGATAAGGTGTAAGTCTAGAAAGTGGAATTGATGATCAAGAGAGGCTCTGGAAAACATACTCAAGATGTTAATACAAGCTGGCCAAGTATTAATAATCATAAAAAGTTAATACTGGTATCTAAATATTAATAGTGTTAGTCCAACAGTTACTACTGCTCCACATGAAGCCACACATTGATTTCATTGGTGATAAACAGAAGTGACATGAGCAACATTGTACACCACATATCAAATTCTTCTACTCCACATAACAAAACCATAAACATATTCTTGATCATTGATTGGTGTATAACATCTGGTGGTACCTGACAAGGAGAATGACAAAGGCTTCAAATGAAAAAGGGGTTATTAGTGCTGTTTATGAAGGGAAAACTCATGAGAGTCCTCATACTTGCCTGTTTCTGCTATGTTTCCCTATCCCATGAAGGACCCAAAAAGGATGATCCAATCATTAAAAGATCCAAGCTAATAGAAATATGCAAGAAGACTTCATATTTCAATTACAACAGTTTGGACCTTGGTTGATTTAACAGAAGCATAAAAAGTCGATAAGTTCTATTGGGAGATCTCCATTTTCTTAAGAGGACTGTGTATACTTAATACACGTACCTTTTACCTAATAAATCAAGCTAAAATGACTAATAATGAACGAAAAACGGACATAAAAATGCATTGTATATGTGTATTTTGTTATCTGTGTCTTGCAGGTATGGATATTAAACAAAAGGACAAAAACAAAGCAAATTCGGACAAAACCAAGCACGGGATCGGAAAGAGCGAGGAAAACTAAAGCTGAAGGCATATTCATTCTTAATGGGCCAACCTATACCCGTTTAACGGGCCAAGTCAGCCCATTAATATGAGTTATACAACACCATAGCCCACATTTAAACCAAGTCCAAATCCATTTCATAAAAGGCCCAAGTCAAGCCCAAATCCATCCCCTGGTCAAAGTCCAAATGATATAAACTGTGGAAAACTAGAAGGGGGGTTGAATAGTTTACCGCTTTTTAAATTTAAGTTTTATGTATGTTTGTAAAACTTAGATTCGACCTTTTTGTGAATTCAATGCTTGCACAATATGAACAATGTAAATATATGAAATGATAAAGTAAGACAAGAGATAAGAGTAAGAACAATCAAACCACAACGCGAGGATTTATAGTGGTTCGGTAACGAAGCACCTCTTCGCCCTACTCCACTCCCCGAGCACCAAACTCGAGAGTTTTCTTCACTATGTCAACAAACTCCCTTATGGCGGAGAAAACCGTACACAACGTTGCTTATATCAATTTACGACACTAAGCTAAATGTCGAGTTCTAATCTTAGCTAGAACCAATCTATCACAACACAACTTCACGACTTGTTCACGACTTCACAACTTCACGACTTCTTCACAACTTCACAACTTCACGACTTCTTTAAAACTTCACGACTTCTTCACAACTTCACGACTTTACTTCACCACACTACTTATATCACAACTACCTAACACTACTTGGTAAGATCACAACGATCTAACTATACTTACAAAGATCACCAAGATCTAGCTACTACACACAACTACAAGATATACAATTGATTTACAAATATGTGATATAAATGCAACAAGATTGCTATGCACACTAAGGTGTAATACTTCTTCACTTGATGATGGAAGTATTCTTCTCTTGCACTTGAGGAATATAACTTGGATCACTTGGAAACAAAGCTTTATGATTAAATGATTAAAGGATTTTAGAGAGGATAAGAGGATAAGTGGGCTGTTTTGAGCAGAAAGAATGAGTGCAAAAGGTGAGAAAAATGTTGAAGAATAGTCCAGTATTTATAGGACAAAAAGGAGGAGCGGGATCTATGGCCGGCCCCCTTAAATAGGGTGCCGGCCCCCTTAAATAGGGTGCCAGCCCCCTTAAAATTAAAGGGGCCGCCCATGTAATTAAGGGGGCCGCCCCTTATTCAG
>BQNB010056240.1:0-38745 GCA_026074375.1 Tanacetum coccineum | reverse complement strand
GTTTAGGGTATAATGTTGTTCCACCTCCCTATACAGGAAAATTTATGCCTCCAAAACCTGATATGTCATTCTTTATTTTAGAAGAGTTTATAAGTGACCCTATAGTTGAGAAAAGTGAAGCTAATGTTAGTAAAGCAAAGCTTAAAGTAGTTAGGAAGAATAATGATGCTCCAATTATTGAGGATTGTGTGTCTGATAATGAGGAAGATGACTTGCCTCAGGCTAAGATTGAAAAACCATTTAAGCCTAGTTTTCCTAAGATAGAGTTTGTCAAACCTAAACAGCAAGAAAAACTGCTAGGAAACTTGTCAATCATATTGAGCAAAATAGGCGAAACATTCATACTCCTAGAGGCAATCAAAGAAACTAGAATAATATGATGTCTCAAAGATTAGGAAGTAACTTTGAGATGTTTAATAAAGCTTGTTATATTTGTGGAAGTTTTGATCACTTGCAGGTAGATGGTGAAAAGGTGAATCAAAAACAGTTTCAAAATACAAAACCTATTTGTAATAATGCTAAAAGCGTGAATCATCATAATTTTGGCAAAAAGACTCACCCCGGCCCTAAAAAGAACATGGTTCTAAGAGAAGTACTAATAAAGTCTGGTTTAGTATCACTTAATACTGCCAGACAAGTTAATAGTGCTTACCCAAAAATAATAATGAATAGTGCTTAAAAATAGTAATTTTAATCAGAGGGTTAATACTGTTAAGGATATTAATGCTGCTAGGCCAAAAGCAGTAGTTAATGCTGCTAGGCCAAAAGCAGTAGTTAATGTTGTTAAGGGAAATAATGTTAATGCTGTTAAGGCCTCAGCTTGTTGGGTTTGGAAACCAAAGACTAAAGTTTTAGACCATGTTTCTAAACATAGTCGTGCATCAATCACCCTAAAAAAGTTTGATTATGTTGATGCACAAGGCAGATCCAAGTCAGTGATGGCTTGGGTCCCCAAAAGAAATTGATTTTCTTAACTAATGTGCAAGGCAATCCATAAGTAGATTTACAAGATCAATGAGTGATTGATAGTGGATGCTCAAGGCACATGACAGGGAACATGTCCTATGTAACACCCCCAAAAATCATACAACACAGCAGAATACCACATGGGGTGCTACTTCATAATACACAGCGCTAGATACAAGAGAACGACCACTAAATGTGTCGTTTGTAAAACAATCTTGTTGATTTTCTGAAATCAAAATAATAGTTGTCCCATAATTGCATCACCATGAAAAACTTGAATGTAAAGACTCCAATGCCCATCAAATAATCTAAGAATCTAATTCACCTGAGAAAAACATGCTTAAAAGTGTCAACATTAAAGTTGGTGAGTTCATAGATTAGTTTAAATATGAATGTAAGTTTCAAATGAATGTATTTGTCCATTGTATCATTACAGTACCATGTAAAAATCTCAAAGATTTATAAAGAATGCATGACCAATTTAATGTCACCAAAATGTTTCAAGTATATATTGCTACTTTATTTAAGGCACAATAAATATCCGTGTGAGTATAAAACAATGATTACAATTACTCTAAGTTCATGAAACTACGACGTAGACTTGTATGTATGCCACTTTATTCAAGGCACCGTAAGAATGTACCCATCGTAGGTGTTCCCTCAAAGAACACCCGGGCATGTATGCAAATAATATGTTCCCATCATGGGTGTTCCCTCCAAGAACACCCGGGCAGTAATGATTGTTGGCCCCGTATAACGTTCGTTCCCAGTAATAGCTAGTCATCTAAACGGGGATTGTCAATCCCAAATAGATTTATCTTATAACATTCGCGCTTACCCTCTGAGTAATTAACAGTTCATGCAACTTAAGCTAATCCATAATCATTTCAAAAGTAAAGTATGCATTCGTGACCAAAAAATAAAATCAAGTAATGTATCCCATAGCGAGCTATGTAAATGAGTATGTAAACCAATTTGTAAACAATCCTGTAAATGAATTTGTAAACAAGCATGTTCTCACCCCAAAAATATATGTAAAACCACTAAGACATGGTGTTGGAAACACAAAAAGTGTCGGTCACTTCCAAGTTGTAATAGTCTTAGCTCGTAGTTAGTGTAATGATTGGATTAGTAATGTAAATGTAAAACAAGTGAAAGAGGGGCTATAAACTCACATCGATGACGAAGAACGATTGGCGGGAATGCGCACATTAAACGCCAGACAAAACGGAAACTGGGACGGCTCGACCAAGAAGTTGCAACTAATCTTAACAGCTAAGTCCCACTAGCCTAGGATAAATATTTGGGTTTTCCCGATGAATGGTGTACAGTCAAAACGCGACACGTTGATAAAAAGATTTAGATTTAAAGTTGTAATAGTTTGGTGGTTGGTTAAATAAATAGTTTGGAAATATACGTAAAGTGTGAAATATATATTCTGTATATATGACACATGAAAAATAACCCTTATATAATTCATACCGTGAATTATATAACACGACAAACATCCCAGTGATTAATGAAAAGTATATAATACCTTGCAGGTATTATATAGTAAGTGCGAGTAAATAAATTAAACCAATTAGTTTGACACCAATTTCATTAATAAAAAGACTTGGAATAAAAGTAGACACCTGTCTTAACGTTATTAATTATACAACCGATGTTTGTAACAGTTTATAATCATTATAAAATATAAATAATATTTTTGTAGAAATATATTTTCGTTTTCTTCGTATGGTTGCGTCAAGAACATGTCGTCACATTGTAAAAGTATATTTTCCGTTCATTGGTCGGGTTATTTTATAATAGGAAGTAATGTATCTTTAAAAATATAATCTTGGAGTCCCTTTTATCGTTTCTAAACAATAGCAAGTTCTAGTTAAACATTACTAAATTAGAAATCTATATAAAATTTCTCCATGACCTTTCCGTTTATAAAACGATCCCAAGTCGAACGACTTTGATGTCAAATCCACTTTCCCAATTTTAAATTTAATAGAAATTCAATTTTGAAACATTTTACGGGTGTTTATTAATTATCGTTTAATAAACATTATTTCCATATTGTAACTTCGTACGAATCATAGTATTTTATATTCGTCTGCAGTCTAATATAATGTATACGAAAAATAATCATTTGTCACATTTATGTTAACCTATAAACCACCGGTCATTATAATAAAATAACAAATCTTGGTATATTTTTATTAGTTAAGAATATATATAAATTCCAAACGAACAACCCTTGTCGGGTTTAACCCGAACCCGACACACTCCTGGTTGTCCCCGGCTGTCCCCGCAGCCTAGCCCGTCAACCCCGGCTGTTTCGACAGCCAACACAAACAAACGTGCCCTAGTGGTTGTTAACCCTTAACCCGACCCGACAACCCTTGCCCCGGCTGTCCTGAGCCAAACCCAACAACCCGGCTGTCCCGCAGCCAAACCAACACCCCGGCTGTGGTGGTAGCCAACCAACCACACCTTTTGATGCTAACCTACAACCCGACCGCACCCATTGCGGCTGACTCGAAACCCAAACCAACTCAAACTCGACACACCCTTTTCTGCGATATCCTATAAAACAAACACCCCTCGTCTGTTATAAGATAAACCAAACGCACCCACCCTTGTGGTTTATACCACCAACCCGACGCACCATTTTCGGGTGGTAACAAACCCACAATCCGACACCCCCCCTGCTGCTGCTGTCCCGCGATCCAACACAACCCATCGTGGTGGTGGTATTAAAACCACACGCACCCTTTTGTGCTTATAAGAAAACCACACGCACCCTTCTTGTGAAAAACACAACCAAGCGCACCCCTTATGTGGTGCTAGCCACACAAACAAACGCACCCCATGGCGGCTGTGGTGGTGGCGTGGGTTCGGTGGTGGTGATGGTGGTGATATAAGGCGCGTGAAGGAGAGTGATGGTGGGGATCGGATAGATCCGGTAGTGAGGAATGATTTTGGTCTTGGCCGAAAATACCCGTCGGAAAACTTTTCCGACGGCGGTTGGCCGGAAAAGGTGGCCGGATATTTTGGGAGAGAGAGAGGTGAAGTGTGTGTATAAGTATAAAGATGGAATGAAATGAAATGAAGAAAATATATATAAATTATATATATATATATATATATAAATATATAAAAGTTATAAAACATAAGTGGTTATATATATATATATATATATATATATATATATATATATATATATAAAAATTTGAAAGTGATAAAGTTAAAATAGTCCAGGGTTCATTTTGTAACTTTTTTAGTATGTTTTTAGGAATAAGAAAAAGGCGGTTCAGGGACTCAATTTGAGAGACTTAACGGTATGATTCAACGCTACGAAAACTTGCGCCAATGTTTTTTTTCGAATCATTATTCTGATAAAATGAGTATTCACTTGATACTATTCATTAAATTATTTTACTAACATTTAATAATTACTATCTGTTATTTAATTTGTGTACGGTTTTGCCTGTCCGAAATAAAATGGATTTAAAGCTCGTGGCATTTGCGTTATCACAACGTTTTCATCTAAAATGATGAATATTTATTTATATTTTTATTAATTAAATTACTGATAATTAAATAAAAAAACAAATTTATTTATTTTTTGTTTTGACGGTACTCTGTTGATTCTAAAAATCTCTTTGCGATGCATTTCAGTCAACTTTTGACTGTTTCCAGGTTCGGGTAAAACTGAAAAGTTGACAGGAAATATCATTTCACATCAAATTGATTTAAGAGTCCGAGTCGTGAAAACGTGAATTGAGATGATCGTTCTTATAAGTCAAGCAGACCATAAAAAGTCAAGATTGAAATTCTTCATTTAAAAATGCGAAATAATTCCTCGGATGTACAGTACATAACCCCTTAAAGGAAATCTCGTCCCGTGATTAAATCGGTATTTTCGCTTAGTGTGGCTAGGATACAAGGACTTAAGATTTACTAAGCATTTGAACATGACGTGATAACTTTATTCAGCTGATATTGATGTTTCAAAATTTATTAATATCCATATAAACTGTGGGTAGGTTGGACCAGGTATCCAATCCAATTTGAATATGTATTTTACAGAAGAAAACATCCATACAAGGTGTTATTGTTGGTATAAAATGCTTTATGAAGCAACCTCTTAATAGAGAAAAAATCAATGGAGAAGTTATCGACGTGGTTATGTCTATATAAAGTCCATAAATGTTCTTAAGGAGAGTCTCATTTTGCTATCTGTAATGTTCGTTTGATTATAAATTTACTTGGCTTAGTACTAAATATATCATGATTAAATTGGTGTTAGTATTGGTCTGCAATGATTAAATTCAACTGAATGCTTATCGACATAAAGCTTATCTTGTTCAAGGTAGGTTCATAACCTGTTGATAAAGTTCTGTAAATCTGGGACCACTCCAGGGATCCCAACACAGCAACCATAACCGACGATAACTATAAAATCGGTGTGTGATCAGAGAATGAGGAATTTCGAGAAAAACATTATTACAGATAAGTTTTATTAAATGAGAGGAGCTCGCGTAAGAGGCTTATGGATAGGACGGCAGGATTATGGTACTCAGTCGCTAGTTTTAAGGACGAATCAACTCCATTAAGCAAAAAGTTTGTGTAATCAAGTCATGTTAGTCCTCTAACGAACAGTTTACAATTCGCAAAGGATTTGAATCGCAAAAGTTAATAACTTAAGAATGTGATACGGTAGCTCCAAGTGAGGCTTATAGATATCATGCTGGAGTAGTAAGACACGATTGGGTCTCAACCCTTTTTTATCGGATTCTGTTGATTATCGATTTCCTTTGGTTCATACTCGTTGTCATATCGGATACCATTATGCCCATCTCATTTATAATTTCTTATTTACATACAGAAGCGTCCAAATTTATTGTAAGTAAGAAAATGATAAACTTATGGTTCGGTAGATTTATAATTTATTTATTAAACTGTAGAGGGACGTTTCCCAATCCTTTCAAATAAATAATATTATAAATCATCTTATACTTAATAATTTCCCGGTGCACAATACGCGTACTCTCATAACCTTCAAGGTGGGTGACATGACGATGCATTTGTGCTTCTATATGAGTATGGGACGACGGTGATTTAAAAACTCGTCTTTGGAGCTGGATTAAAAACGGCCAGGCGAGATCAACATAGAGTTCAAGATAATTAAGAGTACTCTGTTTAGAGTAAATAAGGTTTAAAAGTCTTCTATGAAACGAGTCATTATAGCGTTACCATATCAATCCTTTCCTATTACAGGTTCCCGCCTTTACAAGACTTGTAACGTTTAGATTCAATACATTTAATCCCATGTAAACAGAATTATACCGACCTTCGCAGTTAATACGGATTATATAAGGTTATGAAGAAAATAATATTATTAGAGGGACCATGTTTAACTTACAATTGTTTTGATAACGATAGTGAGACCATTGCGACTCGCAATTGCTGAAGCAAGATGAGACCATTGTTTAACTCTCTATCGTCGGGACGTGTAGAATGAGACCATTGTATATCTCTCAATGTTTTATTAATAATTGCTGGTATTTATTTAATAACATCTTATATAAATTAGCGTACGATATACGCGAAACGTGAATGCAAGCATTATTTATATTATATAGGTATATGTATGTCATGTTAGAATTAAACGTAACAAGTAATGTAAGCACTATAAGCAAGTAGAGTGTATGCACTTGATAATGTTTGTTGTGATGCAATATTTGTGGGGAAACGGTTATAGGTAGGGTAAAATATGCTGCCTAGTTCTCTATAACCATGTGTGCTCTGATACCAATCTGTAACACCCCCAAAAAAACAACAACGCAGCGGAATACCACATTGGGTGCTACTTCATAATACACAGCGCTAGATACAAGAGAACGACCCTTCTAATGTCGTAGTTTGTAAAACAATCTCGTTGATTTTCTGAAATCAAATTAATAGTTGTCCCATAATTGCCATCTCACCATGAAAACTTGAATGTAAAGACTCCAATGAACATCAAATAATCCAGCATCTATTATTCATGAGAAAAAGAGCTTTAAAAGTGTCAACATTAAAGTTGGTGAGTTCATAGATTAGTTTAAATATGAATGTAAGTTTCAACAAATATATTTATCCACTGTGTCATCACAGTACCATGTAAAATGTTTATAAAATATGCACGACCATTTTATTTCACCAAAAGTACTAATCTTATCCAAGATTTTATAAAGATTGCATGGTTAAATTTAATGAACAAATGTTCCAAGTATGTATTTGTCGGGGGGGCCTATAGTCCCAACGTTCACTATACGAATGTTATGAAGTGTTCCAGTGATAGCTTAAGTCACCCCAAACGGAGGTCTGTCAATCCCGTATAGATCTAAATTTTATATCATTCGCGTGGACATCACGATAATGTTCGTATACGGCGTGCTTTATCACCGACAGGGATCCACACCCGAATAGATCTTTTTCCTAACATTCGCGATCAACCTCCAAGTGATTTACAGTTCATGACGCTGTGACGTAGACTTGTGATGTACCCTTTTTGGGCGTAGATACATATAATGTATCCTCATCCCAAAGGGTGTTCCCTCAAGAACACGCCGGGCAGTATGATTGTTGGCAAGCCAAGGCGCCAATCAACAATCGTAATCCGAAAATCATTTCAAATGAAAGTCAAGTATGCATTTGTGACCAAAAATAAAGTCAAATAATGTATCCCATAGCGAGCTATGCAAATAAGTATGTAAACCAATTTGAAATAAATCATGTAAATGCATTTGCAAACAAGCATGTTCTCACCCCAAATATATGTAAAACGAGTAAATCATAGGGGAGCTATAAACTCAAAATCCCCTTTAAAAACAATCCATTAGTTATTAGATAACGAGTAAGTATAAGAATTTTGTAGACAAGCATGTATCCCTCGGGGTTATAAAACATTCAAAAGATTGAAAGCAGAGGCTATGAACTCACATTGATTAAAGGACCCACGAGTCAATTATCCAATTAATACAACTGAATCTGCAACGATCTCGACCACGACCTATAATTATGTCGTTCGATTATAACACATAATAAATACGACCAACGATGCGTACATCGTTACCACGAAATCATACATATTTTTATATGTATACTTACATATATAATGTGATGAGAAAATCACTTGCGTACTGTCTTTTAATCCTTAACCTTGGTATTTTTTACTGTATTTATACTATTTTCCGTTAATATAATTTCTCTAATATTTAAAGAAAGTTACTATTTTTAGACTCTTCGTTTTTAAGACCGAACAATGTTCTTAAAATAATTAATTGAAATTAATATATCAACGTCCCTTTAGTTTTGGACCCGCTTAATATCTTAACTTTGTAAAGCGACAATCCTTGCGGCAAGTAAAATTGTCATACGAACAACTTACGTGTTTGCGCCGGAAGGCTGAAACGGATCGAAAAAGTGATCAAATTCATTTAATTAATAAATCTGTCATTTTTAATATTTATTAAAACATAACTATTTTTCTACTAAGTGTTATATTCGATTTCGATCCAGTTTCTTCGTTATTGAGAGTTAGAAGTCCCGTTTTATATCAATGGTCCGTATAAATTATGTTTTGTTATATTTAGTAAACCAAAGTCTAACTTATCAAATTCTCGAATCCGAATCCCCATATTCCGTTTTTCTGCTATTAATTACTGTTCAAAAGCGCCAAGTACGTTTTTTGCTGGGTCTCTTCTAAAATTTTATCTATATCACATATACATTAAACATCAGTCGTTTCAATATTTATATCGTATTTTACTTAGACGTCGCAAGTTTAACTGGATTTTATCACATATAATCAATTTATAATATAACGAAATAATTGAATACTTTTAAACTAAACGCACCCTTTTTCGCTTTTTAGTGTCACTCAATCAATGACCCCTACGTGTTCATGACAGCCAAACGCACCCTTGTGCGGTTATATAAACAACCAACAAACCCTTTGTGGTTTTAACCCAGCCGACACAAATCCCGGTTGTCCCGCAGCTAGCCCGTACACCTCGGCTGTATTCGAAGCCATCTCAACAAACGTGCCCTCGTCGGTTGTTAACCCATAACCCGACCCGACAAACCTCTGCCCGGTTTGTCCCGAGCCAAACCCAACAACCCGGCTGTCCCGCAGCCAAACCAACACCCCGGCTGTGGTGGCAGCCAACCAACCACACCTTTTGATGCTAACCCACAACCCGACCGGGCAACCATTTCCGGCTGACACGGAAACCCAACCAACTAATCGACACCACCCTTTTTGCGATATCCTAATTAAACAACTCCCTAGTCTGTTATAAGTCAAACCAAACGGCACCCACCCTTGTGGTTTATACCACCAACCCGACGCACCATTTTCGGGTGGTAACAAACCCACAACCCGACACCCCCCCTGCTGCTGCTGTCCGCGACCCAACACAACCCATCGTGGTGGTGGTATTAAAACCACACGCACCCTTTTGTGATGCCCAACGCACCTAAATGGGCTGACCAGACCATCCTACGCACCCCGGTAGGTGCGGCTGAGAAACCACACACACCCTTAATGGGTGGCGCTGATGGTGGAGTGGCTGCGGTGATGGTGGTATGATTATGATGATGTGGAGGTGGTGATGGCAGTGGTGGTTTCGGTGGGTGAGTGGTGGTGGTGAGTTTACACGCGTGGCGGCACGTGTTATAGGGGATCGAGTAGATCCGTTGATGAGGAGCATCTTTGGTGTGGCCGGAAAACTCGCCGGAAAATTATTCCGGCAACTAGAGATGGTGGCGGCGGTGGTGGGAAGGTCGCCGGAAATAATGGAGAAGAGAGAGAGAGAGTATATTGAGTGTGTGTGTGTGTGTATAAGAGATGAAAATGAAATGAAATATATAAATTTTATATATATAAAACTTTAATATTAAAATGTAATTTATTTAATAGTTGAGGGTTTGTTTTGTAAATATTTTACAGGGACCAAAAGTGAAAGTTTTAGGAAACTTTTATAATATATTGGTTCGGGACTCATTTGAGCAACTTAACGGATGATTCAACGCACGAAACTTGCGCCATTGTTTTTCGAATCATTTTTCTGATAAAAATGAGTATTCACTTGATAATATTCCATAAATATTTTATAACATTTAATAAAATATCTGTTATTTAATTTGTGTACCGGTTTTGCCTCGTCCGAAATAAAATGGATTTAAGCTCGAGCATTTGCGTTATCACAACGCTTTTCATTAAAATGATGAATAATTTATTTAATATTTTTATTAAATAAATACTGATAATTAAATAACAAAACAAATTTAATTATTTTTGTGCCGGTACTCGTTCTTGATTCTAAAATCTTGCGATGGCATTTTAGTCACCTTTTGACTGTTTCCAGGTCTCGGGTAAAACTGAAAAGTTGACAGGAATGTCATTCCACATCAAATTGCTTTAGAGTCCGAGTCGTGAAAACGTGATTTAGATGATCGTTCTTATAAGTCAAGCCAGACCCTAAAAGTCAAAGATTGAAATCGTCATTTAAAAATTCGAAAATTCTCGGATGTTACAAATATGCGTGGCATTGCATAAAGACCTAACCTAAGTATTTTCATCCCTCAATTGGTATGCAACCTGGGTTTCTATATAATTAAACACCTACTAAATTTCGTTCAGCAACTCTTGTTCACTAACGTGTTTATATACTTTTTATAATTCAAAGAAAGACGTAAATTCAGATTCTGATTTTGACCTGACTTTATGGTTTCATATCTGCTAATCCGTAAAGGCTATGAATACGAGGCTTTCGCCCCTGGAAAGACCTTTGAGTCTAGTTTCTAAAATGTAGGCCTCTTATCTAATTAGTTTCTAATCAATAGGAAATGACATTTTAGTAACTGACTACCCAAACAGAAATTTTACAAAACTAAAACCCTCTTACGGAAACGACCATAAATCCTAAACCGTGATAGCTATTAAAGTGAATCCACTTGGAGATGTTAGGTATATAAGTCTACTACTGGAATCAAAATTCATTTCCCACATTTAAGAGTATTAACGTGGATTTTAACTTGTTTTCCAAACGGTGTTCTAGAATTGACTTATTTCCGTAAAACGGCCATATCTCACTCATCCGGAATCGATACAAAACCATCTAATTCGCTACATGAAGTAAGACTTATATCTATCCAACCATGTAATTTAACACTAGGCTCCAGGCCAGAAATGATTAGGAATAGTCACGTTTAGATACTGACCTAAATCTGCCCCTACAAATCACATCTAAATCCCTTCAAAACTCATCCTAATCATTATTTACCCACATGCAATGCCATAACATATCTCATAAACATATCCCACACATCAAAACTTCATAATTATGATCAAATCAAAATCAAACCAATCGAAACCATGCATGTTCATAGAAAGTAAAATCAAACACATGTACTTAACATAATATTAGATCAAAATAAAATAGTTTGAAAATCACTTACAATCACAATAGAAACCAATAATGAGATTAAAATATTTTCTTCCTTTTTTTTCTTGTTTAGCCGAAACCCACAAGACACAAATCAACTCAAACCCTAACTTTCTTTTACCAAAAATCTTACAATATCTATTACAATAAAACCTTTATGCCTTCTTCACAATCAAGATTAATAAAAACCCTAGAAATCAAGATTTCAGAAAATACTAGCATGGTGTTTTTAGGGGAAAAGAAGGATGTTGGTTAATGTAGGGATGATTAAGGTTTAGTTTAGGATTAATTTGGAGTAGAATGAGATGTTTAAGGTGGATTTTTAATGGTGATTGTGGTTGTTTTTGGGGCTGATTGTCGAACAAAATGAGAAGAGCAAGAGTAAGAAGACCGATGGTCTTTTTTTAATCATCATGTTGTGTATGTGTGTTTATCGAAGGGATTTTGGGATAGTATTTATAAAAGATTTATTAGGGCTAGAGAATCTTGTAATTTCAAAAAAAAAAGATATATGGGGCGTGTGTTTTAGCTTAATAACCGGCCACCTCATATGAGGTGGGCTTGTTGGGTATTTTCTCCTTGCTAATATTTGTATTACTTAGTTCTTAGGCCCATTAACTAATCTAATTGGTTATTTGTTATAAAAACATGATTTTTGACGCGGTTTCGGCCAAACACAAATAAAAGATGAAAAATATTAAAAATAAAATAAATAAGCTCTCATGGCTAAAATATGGCATTCCTTGATTTCTCGATCGATAAAACGAATAAACTCCAATTGTAGGATTCGCGAAAGTTTTAAAATTGACAATTTTAATAAAAACCGACTAAAATAATAAAATTAAATTCTATAAAATTTAGAAATTTAATATAAGCTCTGGATAAAATAGTGACCTTAAATATGGGGTTTTACATCCAACCCTCCTTACGAGAAGAGATGCGGATATTTGCTTCTGAAATAATCTTTACGTTCCTATGTGAACTCCGGGCCTCGTCGCGAGTTCCAACGAACCTTAACGATGGGAATTCTGCTTTGATTGAGTTGCTTTACTTCATGATCCATAATCTCAACCGGTTCTTCTATAAAGTGCAATTTGTCATCGAGTTGAATTTCTTCAAGAGGGATAATCAAATTTTCATCCGCCAAACACTTCTTGAGATTAGAAACATGGAAAGTGTTGTGAATTCCACGGAGTTCATCAGGTAACTCCAACTTATATGCCACAGGACCAACTCTATCAATAATCTTGAATGGCCCAACATACCGTGTGTTGATCCCACTTCAATAGATCGAATTCCTTAGCTTGTATAAGTTTAGTTATATTAGATAAATCTAACACAACTATAGTAGAAACTTATCAAATCATAAACAACATATTAAACTCTATACCCTAGGACTTCCTTTTATACACCAAAGAGTCCTAGTCGATTTACAATATATTCCTAAGACTTAGAATATTCTCTATGATCTATTATATAAATAACTAATACTTATCACGTAAGTAATCTTGATCTCCAAACAATCTTTATCCTTTCTTCTGTCTTTATCCTTTCTCTGACAGTAGAAACTCTTTTAGCTGTCTTAATCTTTGAGCAGTAGTAACTTATATACCAGTAACATTAATTGAGCACAAGCAGTAGTAACTAATTAGAATATTTTTTTCAATCTTCACCAGCAGTACTAACTTTACACTAGCAGCACTAACTTTATACTAGCAGTACTAATATATACTAACAGTAGTAACTGTGAACTAGCAGTACTAACTTTATACTAGCAGCACTAACTACTTAGCATATTTTTCATTAAAGTTAATGAACAACACTGACTTTAGCTTAGCAGCAGTAACACAAACTTAAGCAGCAATAACTCTAAGATCATCAAGAAGTCTTTTAATCCCAACAATCCTCCCCTAAACTTGATATTCTTCTTCAAAATCTCAAGTTTCTTCATTGAAAGATTCATTAATCATCAGAAGGATGCTTTCAAACACTTCATTGATTCTTAAGCTATTTTTTGAGAAGTTTAAGAAGCTGATATGCCATTTTACTAAAATGATCACATTGAAGCTTCTTGTTTAACATATCAGTAATTGTACTTAATGCATTTTGGTTATGTTATATACTTCGAAAATATAATTTAAAGTTAATATAAATGTATACTTATTGCTTTTTGGTCCACAGTGTCAATCTCACATACTTGCGAAATAAAAGGTAAAAAATAGTGTTTAACAAAACAAAATATTAAAACCATGCATGTTTCGTGTTACAAGAATTTGTGTTTTGATTTTTGTATCATAAGCATAATAAACCAAGTTTTGTTGTAGCGATTTTTACGTAAATAACCCGTTAGGTTTTGTGTTATCCCGCAGAGACCCAGCAGGCATTGATTTTCCAAATTAACCTTTTCGGTCACGCCTAGTAAGTAGTGATCAAAGTGATTGACACGTGTCAGCCATTTAGCATACATAGCAATTAACGAAATGGTTTTTGGAGCCCTAATTTATAAATTATTTCTATTGCGCAAGTGAAAGTGTGATCCAAAAAAAAATTGTCAACTTGTGTCATTGTTGTTGTCAGGTAAAGTATTTGGATCACTCAAAAATCATGGTGATTAACTTTTAGTTTCAAATCTAACCCTAAACTTTTTGATATTTACAACTTTTTTATATAACAAACTTTATTCGTCAAATATTTAGCAAATATCTAGCGCATTCATTAATAAAAAAATACCATTGTGAAGAGCTCTAAATTACAAACAAATCGAGCCCAATATTGATATGCTTTTGATGTACGTATGATTTTATAAAAATGTTAAAGTTTGATATATATATTTATATGTTTGCGTTTTTACAAAAAACAACCCTAAACTTTTTGTTATTTACAACTTTTTTGTATAACAAACTTTATTCGTCAAATATTTAGCAAATATCTATCGCATTCGTTAATAATTGCTAGATATTCGTACGTACGTAAAAAGCAAATCAATATTTTGGGCTCGTATTTGTTCTATTTTGTGAGCTCTTCGCACGGTAATTTTTTTATTAACGAATGCGCTAGATATTTGCTAAATATTTGACGAATAAAGTTTGTTATATAAAAAAGTTTAGGGTTGTTTTTGTAAAAACGCAAACATATAAATATATATATCAAACTTTAACATTTTTTATAAAATCGTACGTACGTCAAAAGCATATCAATATTGGGCTCGTTTTGTTCGTAATTTAGAGCTCTTCGCAACGGTATTTTTTTATTAACGAATGCGCTAGATATTTGCTAAATATTTAACAAATAAAGTTTGTTATATAAAAAAGTTGTAAATATATCAAAAAGTTTAGGGTTGTTTTTTGTAAAAACGTAAACATATTGATATTTGTTTAATCACATATCCCTTTTTTTTATAAAAACGAGCTTAAAAGACCAAAACGAGATAGAAAATACATTGTATATGTCTGTTTTGTTAATTGTGTTGTGCAAGTAACGGATATTCACAAAAGGATAAAAATAAAGCAAAAAGGGACAAAACTGAGCACGAGACTGGAAGAGCGTGAGAAAACAAAGCCGAGAGCATATTAATTTTTAATAGGTCAACCCGTACCCGTTTAATGGGCCAAGTCAGCCCATTAATACTTGAATTATATAAACCTTAGCCCTAAAACCATTAACTATTCAATCAAATCAGCCCAAGCCCAAAATAACTAAACCAAGCCCAATACCATATCCAAGTCAATATAATAAAAACTCGGTCAAAATCACTGTTCATCTTCCCTCCCATTCTTTTACACTGCAACGAGTAAAAAAGGGTAAATCCACTCTCCACATGCTCCTACATCTTCTAGAAGATCTACGTGGCTCAAGTATTGCGTCACAATCTCACACCTTGGCAATCCCAAGGTGTCCCATTGGTTGAAAAGATGTAGAGATGATCTAAGGGCTAAAAGGATGGATTGAGAGTTTGTTATGAATCAAGGGTCGTGATTAGAGCTTTTGGGACGCTCCTCTTTACCTAGAACCTTCTTCTCATCACTATAAATAAAGGCTTAATTCACACAGCATGTATCTAGTTTTTAGTAGTAGTTTTAGCTTAAATTTCTAGCTTATTGTATTTTCTTATTGTATTTTGTTTCAAAAGCTTGTAACCTCTTTTCAATTAAAAAGTTCAGTTTTCCTTTTAATTGTGTATTGAATTCATGTTTTTACTTTTATGCAATTTCATTTAAAATGTGTTTAGAAATTACTTAATAGGCTCAATAAGCTCTTGTCACCTTATAAAGCTAATACTTATTCAGTTAAGCTTGCTTATAGCTTAACTGAATAAGCTTTGTCACTTAAATCACCTCACAAAATAAATTTAAGCTCAATATGGATGATAAGCAGGTCTTTACCAGCTTATGAAAATAAGCTGGAGCTTGTAGAATAAGTTCTTAAGAGCAGTTTAAGTCCTTGTTTTGAGCAAAGGACAAAGTATGTTTACTATTTCCATTTTAGCTTAATTTCTGTTTTAGCTTATTAATATGCTTAATATGTGCTTATTATTGCTTTAATGGTGAATTCATCTTATAATCACATGCTATGATTCTGTCTAGTTTATAGTTTAGATTTAGCTTGTTTTGAGTTTTAAATAAAATCTGTCTAATTTTTAGTTTAATCTGCTTATTAGCTCAGCTTATTAGTGCTGCTTATTTCTATTAGATTTTTTCTTATTTGTCCTTAATAATCATAATACTAAATCTGTTTTCAGCATTTAAGGCATTTTAAGATCTATTTTAGCTTAAAATGGGATTATCAAGTGTTAAAGGGGTGTTTGGGTTAAGGAACTTAAATATGGTAAAATAGTGTGTAATCTGTTTTTGGTACTCATATCAGTTTTCATAAGCTCTAATTTAGTCTAAATATTAGTTTTAATAAGTTTAAAATTAGTTTTGTTAAGTTTTGTAGTTTGTTTAATCAAAAAGTCAAGTCTGCTAGTTCTTAAGTTTTTAAAACTGCTTATTTGTTGAACTTTTCAAAAGTCTATTTGACATCTGTTTTGAGTAGTAGTCTTTGGATTAGCCTTTTGAGTAATTAGGATAAAAAACAGTCAAGCTTCATGGTTTGTTCTTAAAAGTCTCATAATGCAAATCATTTGTGGTTACATTCTAGCTTAACTTTGGTTAATTTTGATTATATTTAGCTTATTGTAGTATGATTTCAATCTGTTTCTAGCTTTTTAGTTTGTCAAAATAGTTTTTTAGTCTTAAAATTAAGCTGCAAGTAGTCATTTCAACTAAAAAAGCCAAAAACAAGTAGAGTAATCTGTCCTTTTCATTTTTCTTTTCTAGCTTGTTTCCTAAATTAATTTGCTTAATTCCAGCTTATTTGAGTCATTTGAGTTTAGATCTTAATATGTTTTCAATTTTTAGCTTTTTCTGAGTGCTTATCAGTCCTAAATCTTAGCTTTAAATAGTGGTAAAAGTCCTTTTAAAACCCTCTTTTAAAGTAAACTGTCTAAGTGGTTTTAGTTGTTTTTCAGCTTATTATTTTTGCTTATTTCTAGTCATTAGTGCTTATTAAGTTTAGGTCTAAGTCTGGTTTCAGCTTATTAGTTTTCTAGTTGCTTATTGAGTCCAAAAATCCAAATAGTTTTAGCTAAATATCTAATAGTCTTAATTAAGCCAACTGTCACTTTTGGTTGTCTTTTTCTAGCTTATTAATAAGTTATGGCTTAAGTCCCTTAATTAAATTTCCTTATTCTTTAGCTTTTTCAAAAAGAAAAGATAAAAAATGTTTTGCAAAAAGGGACAGTTACAGGACTCAAACCTGTGACCTCCCCCTCAACACACACACGTCTTATCATCTGCCCTTGGGACTTTTTCATATATATGTTTGTTTCTTCTATGCTTTATACTTATTTAGGTTTTAGCTTATCTAGCTTATTGATTTTTCCCAGTTTATTGGTGATAGCTTATTGAGTTGTTTTTCTTTGTAAACCTCAAAAATATAATCTAGTATTTTTAGAAATTTTCTCAAATTTTTAGGATCAAGTTTAGTATTTTTAATCTTATTTAGTTTTAAAAATAGTTTTAATTAGTTTAAAATTTTATAAAAAATATTTTCTGTTATTAAAAATTAGTTTAATACATTTTAGTTTAAGAAATTTGCATTTTGAGTTTTAAGAGTTCTATTTTGTAATTTTTAGTTAATTAGTTAGTTAATATTAGTTAAATTTTAATTGTTTTAAATGTCGTTAGAATTTTAAATTGCCTTTATTCCTAGATTAGCGTGCCTTATGTGCTTTCCCTTTTTATTAGTTTTAGAATCTAAAATCCAAAATTTTGATTATTCAAGCACCCGATCACGAACCGAAACAAGATTTTCAATATTCACGCTTCGTTGGGAAAACGACTCGGGACATTGTTGTGAATTTTATCCTTTCCTAAGGATAATTTTCTCATTAATACTTTCCAGAAATATATTTTATTTGTGATTAGTTTATTACTCTTTCAAAAGAGTAATTTGCCGATTTACTTATATTATATTTATGTTATATAATAAACGTGTAATCAATTTTTGGCGCCGCTGCCGGGGAATGTGAAACGATAATCGCGTTGAAGTTTGAAGATTAGTGCATTGAAGACCCTTCCACGTGAAGTTATCGTTTTTTATGAAAAAAATTTTATTATTCTTTAAAATAACATTTTCTTTTATATAAAACTAAAAAAATCAAAAATATTTTATTTTTCTCGATTTATTTTTGTGGATTTATTAAAACACCAATAATACTTTTCCTAAAGTATTTAAAATACCAAAAAAATTAGAAAAACAACAAAAGAAACCGTGTTGTCAATTGTTAAATCGGCTCACCTTTAGATTAATAAACTATCAGAGAGGTATAAGGAGGGTTGATCCTACAAACTTCGACCCGAAAAGAGAAGGTTTTTAAAACGCTTTGCGCTTACCCGCTCCTCCGCTTCTTTGTGCGTTTTCTAGAGAGCTACCGTGCACCTTTGACTATCGGTTAAAAAAATACTTTTCTTTTAGATTTATTTCTTTTATTTTGTTTTTTTTGGTGCGTGCGCACCCACTCTTCATCGAATTTAATTGTTGAATCTTCCACGATTCTGAAGTGACGTAATCATAGACGTTCCAAGCAAATAGTCGAGCCCGAGCTTTGAACTATTGTAGAGACTCCCGTTGAAACTATGGCGGATACACGTACTATGTCGAAATTACTCCAAGCACCCACCGAGGGTTACGGAGATGCGATTGTTCTTCCCGCTATACTTGCCGAAAATTTTGAGTTAAAAGTCTGGTTTAACAAGATCACTTCTACGCTTAAGTACAAGAATGTTCCACGTGACGCTATCAAGTTGATGCTTTTTCCATTTTCTCTTGAGGGGGCAGCCCGGATTTGGCTTGAAAAAGAACCCCCTTGTTCTATCCATACATGGAAAGATCTCGTTTCTAAGTTTGTGAATTATTTCTTCTCCTTCGAAGACTATGAATCTAAGGAATGACATCATGAAATTTTCAGCAAAGGTTTGATGAAACGTTTAGTGAGGCATGGGACCATTTTAAAGATCTCCTCCGTAAATGCCCACATCACGGTTTTTTAGAATTGCATCAAATCAACACATTTTACAATGCGTTGACATAATCCGATCAAGATTCTCTAAATGCAGCCGCCGGTGGTAATCTCTTGAACCGTACTCCTCGAGATGCTTTGACTATTATTGAGAATAATTTGAAAGTTCGCACTTGAAGAAACAAACCGGTTGTTTCAAAAATGAGTGCTACTACTTCTTCTTCTACTCCCACTTATCTACCGAAGATTACCGCTCTTACTAATGTCGTTAAGGCTATGCTTCTTCAAAACAAGACCCCTTCACCAGCTCACGTTAAAGCTATGGAAGAAACTTGTGTTATTTGTGGTGGTCCACATCCTTACTATGAGTGTCTTGCTACTGATGGCAACACTGTCAATGCTTCTGTAGCCACAAGGACCTACAATCAAGGAGGTCACGGATACCATCCTCAGGGAGAAACTAATTATCGTGCTAGTAATCATATAAGACCACCCGGTTTTCCTTAACCGAATGTGCAGAACAATCAGAACCGGTATAATCAGAATCAAGGATACAATCAGAATCGAGGAAATAATTTCAATCAAGGAAATCAGAATTATCAAGCTCCGCTTAATCAAACTCAAGTTGGACCCTCGAATGATTTCTCAAACTACATGAGGACTAATGATGTTAATATGAGAGCTAAAATCAAATAACTAATATGAAGACAGAATTGAAGAATGATATCCAGACTATGATGATGAATCAGAACAACGAGCTAAAGAACATGATGAGCAGCTTTATTCAAATACATAGTCCCTCGGGTTCAGGATCACTTCCTAGTAATACCATTGCTAACCCGAGAGGTAACTTAAAAGTTATTACTACCCGAAGTGGTGTTTCTTATGATGGACCTACGATTCCACCTACTTCTTCTCCTCTTCCGAAGGAAGTAGAACGTGAACCAGAGGCGACAAAGGACAAGGTGCAAACTGCAAACTTAGGAAATACCGCATACGTCCAACCTTTGGTTGTCTAAGTTCCTATTTCAGATCCCGATGTTGCTCCAAAACCTAATCCTAAACCTTCGATACCTTATCCTTCAAGGCTTAACGACCAAAAGCTCTGAGAAAAAGCTAATAATCAAATGTTGAAGTTCCTTCAAATCTTTCAAAGATTACATTTTGACATTAGCTTTGCGGATGCTCTTCTTCACATGCCTAAGTTCGCTTCTACGTTTAAGAGTCTCCTTAGTAATAAGGAGAAATTATTCGAATTGGCAAATACTCCATTAAATGAGAATTGTTCGGCGGTGCTCCTTAAAAAGTTGCCCAAAAAACTTAGAGACCCCAGTAAGTTTCTCATTCCTTGTGATTTTCCAGAGCTAGATGAGTGCTTAGCCTTAGCCGATCTTGGCGCTAGCATCAACTTAATGCCTCTTTCCGTATGGAAGAAGCTTTCGCTCCCGGAACTTACCCCTACTAATACGCATTACTCTCAGAGCTCAGCAAAACCGATCGTTTTCTATCTGTTGGTGTGCCAAAGATGTCTTTGTGAAAGATAGGAAAGTTTTCATTTTTTTCTGGCACCTGTCTTTGTTGTCGTGTATTTATATGTCGAACCCTTGGGTCCCCCTCATCTTGGGAGGCCTTTTCTTGAGGACGGCACGAGCATTATCGATGTACATGGCGAAAGAGCTAACTCTTCAGAGTCAATGAATGAAGGCCATACATTTATGTCAGCCCACAACTTCGAGATACTCCATAGAATATGAATGATGAAATCGTAATCGAAACGATGTCCCATAGACATTACATGAGAGCAGTATCCTCAAGAGGATGCTTTGGATTTTCGGATAGGTTCTAAGAGTTGAATCCCCCACTCCATCTTCAATCCTAATTCATTACTAACCACTTACTCCCTTCTCACTCCTTTTGAGGGAGGTGACTTCATTTTGGAAGAGATCGAAGCTTGTCTTACAAGTAATTCAATTCCACCGGGAATTGATGATGCCGACTTTGATACAGAGGGGGACATTCTTCTACATGAGAAGTTATTAAATGATGATCCATCATCTCTTCTCCCTCTGAAAGAACTTAATTTTGAGAAACTTAAAATAATAAAATCTTCTATTGATGATCCTCCGGAGCTTGAGCTCAAGGATTTACCTTCTCATCTTGAATATGCATTTTTGGAAGATATTGATAAATTACCCAACGGAAAAGCGATAAAAACTTAAAAGATGATGAAAAGGCCCGCCTTCTAAAGGTTCTAAAGTCACACAAGCGTGTGATTTTTTTAGATTTTTATAAATTAGTTTAATATTTTTTATAATATTTTTAGATTAAAACTGTTTTTAATTCATAATAAATAAAATAAAAGTCAAAAAAATATAATTCTTTTTTCTAAAATTATTTTTAATCATTTAGGACTTTTAAAAAATAAATTTGCATTGTTAGGGTTAAAATTTTATAATTTAGGTTTTTAAGGCTCGGTTTTAGATTCTCGTTAACGTTTTCGTGCTTAATTCGTGTTTGCTTTAATTGTTGCTTGCCTTTGTTTGTTTTTTGCATTATTTTAGTAGAAATAGAATCCAAATCAAAATTTGATCATTCAAATCACGCGATCACAAACTTAATCACGATTCTTAATTCACGCCTCGTCGGGATACGACTCGGGAAGGTTTTGAATTTTACTTTGGTTAAAAGTAATCTTCTTAAAAACCTTACAGAATATTTACTCCTCTTATTATTTGATTATTTTAGTTATATACTATATATGTATTAAGTAATTATTATATATATTTGTATAATTAAAAGTTGTAATCAAATTTTTGGTGCCGTTGCCGGGGAGGTATGTGCAATTATCGTGTTTACGTTTGAAGATTAGTGTTTGAAGTCCCTTCCCCGTAAAGTTATCGCTTTCATTTGTGAATATTTTCAAGTAATCAAAAATACCAAAAAAATTGAAAAACAACAAAAACAACCGTTGTGTCACTTGTGAAATCGTCTCACATTTAGATTACAAACTATAAGAGAGGTTTAAGAAGGGTTGATCCTATGAACTTCGACCTAAAAAGAAAAGGTTCTTAAAATGCTTCGCGCTTACCTGCTCCTCCGCTTCTTTGTGCGTTTTCTAGAGAGCTATCATACACTTGTTCGATTATCGGTTACAAATTTTTTTTTTCTTTTTATTTCTCTTATTTTGTTTTTAGTGCATGCGCACTCGATCTTCTTCGAATTTAGTTGGGGAAACTTCTACGAATCCGAAACGTCGTAATCGTAGACGTTCAAGAGAAATAGTCAAACCGTTTTCTCTTGAAGAAGCTCCCGTAGTTACGATGGCCGATCAACGTACTATGGCGGAATTACTCCAAGCACCCACCGAGGGTTACGGAGATGCTATCGTTATTCCCGCTATTCCCGCGGAGAATTTTTAGCTTAAACATGGTCTTCTAAATCTCGTAACTTCAAATCAATTTTACAGATTTGAGAAAGAAGATCCACATGCTCACATTCGTTGGTTTAACAAGATTACTTCCACAATTAAGTATAGAGATGTGCCTAATTCACCAATTAAGCTTATGCTTTTTCCATTTTCTATCGAGGGGGCAGCCCGGATTTGGCTCGAAAAAGAACCCCCTCGTTCTTTTCTTACTTGGGAAGATCTTGTTTCTAAGTTTATTAACCAATTCTTTCCTCCTTCAAAAACTACAAATCTCCGAAATGAAATTACGAATTTTCAACAACGTTTTGATGAATCATTTTGTGAGGCATATGACCGTTTCAAGGATCTCCTTCGTGCATGCCCACATCAAGATTTTACGGAGTTGCATCAACTTGATACCTTCTACAATGCTTTAACCCCAACCGATCAAGATTCTTTGAATGCCGCCGCCGGTGGTAATCTTTTGACTAAAACTCCTCGGGATGCTTTGAAAATTGATGAAAACAAGAAAAAGTTCGCAACTCACGGAACAAAGCGATTGTTACAAAAGTGATTACGAATGCTCCTTCTTCTTCTACCCCTCATTCTCCCGAGATTGCCCTCTTGTCGACGCCGTTAAGGCTATGCTTCATCAGAAATCTTCTCTTCCTGCTTTCGTGAAAGCGGATGAGGAAATTTGTGTTACTTGTGGTGGACCGCATCCTTACCACCAATGTCTTGCCACCGATGGCAATGTTTTTCTGGAATATCGAGATAATATTCAAGGATATGTTTCAGCAGCCGCAGTAAACTATAATCAAGGAAATGCCGGATACCGTCCTCAAAGTTTAGCTAACCAAATTCGACCACCGGGTTTTGATCAACCGAATGTGCAAAATAATCAAACCTGATACTATCAAGGTTACAATCAAAACCTAGGAAACAATCAAGGAAATCTAAGTTATCAGGCTCCGATTCAGCAAACTCAACTTGCTCCTTCGAATGAATTGTCAAATTACAAGAAGATAAATGATGCTAATATGAAAGTTATGCAAAATCAAATAAATAATGTGAAAAATGAATTGAGAAATGAAATGCAAACTTCAATACAAACTTTAATGTCAAATCAAACTAATGAGCTTAAGAATATGATGGCTATTTTTTTCCAAATGAATACCGCTTCTTCTTCAGTGTCGGGATCACTTCCTAGCAACACCGTTGCTAACCTGAGAGGTGACTTGAAAGCAATCACCACCCAAAGTGGTATTTCTTATGATGGACCTCCAATTCCACCTCTTCCCAAGGTGGTGGAACAGAAACCCAAGGTGACAAAGGATACGGTGCAACCGACTACCGAAAACATCCAACCTCTGGTAGTCTAACTTCAAGCTCCGATTGATGAGCTCGTTGTCGCTCCGAAGCCTAAACCGTCTATACCTTATTCTTCGAGAGCCAACAAATAAAAGCTCCATTAAAAAGATGATAATCTAGCTTCAAAATTTGTTGAAATCTTTAGGGAATTACATTTCGAGCTTAGTTTTGCAGATGCTCTTATACATATGCCGAAATTTGTTTCAATGTTTAAAAGTCTCCTTAATAACAAAGAAAAATTGTTTGACTTAGCTAAAACACCGGTGAATGAGAATTGTTCGGCGGTTATCCTAAAAATGTTGCCCGAAAAACTTGGAGACCTCGGCAAGTTTCTTATTCCATGTGATTTTCCGAAGTTAGCTGAATGCTTAGCCTTGGCCGATCTTGGTACAAGCATCAACTTGATACATCTTTCCATATGGAAGAAGCTCTCACTCCCCGAACTTACTTCTACTCAAATGATTCTTGAACTTGCAGACCGATCGACTACTAGTCCATCCGGTATTGCCGAAGATGTCTTTGTAAAAGCAGGAAAGTTCCATTTTCCGGCCGACTTCGTAGTCGTTGATTATGTTGTCGATCCTCGGGTTCCCTTAATTCTCGGGAGACCCTTTTTGAGGACGGCACGTGTTTTGATTGATGTTTACAATGAAGAATTAACACTCCGAGTTGATGATGAAGCCATAACCTTTAAAGTTGGTCAAACTTCGAGATACTCCTACAATGATGCTGTGTTAATTAATCAAATCGATGTCATCGACGTAGCTTGTGAGGAGTATGCTCAAGAAGTGCTCGGATTCTCAGATAGTTCTATGAGTGGCAATCCCACTCCGTCTTTAGATCCTATCCTTTATACTTCTTCCACCTCTCTTACACCTTTTGAGGAAGGTGACTTCATTTTGGAAGAGATCGAAGCTTGTCTTACAAATGATTCAATTCCACTAGGAATTGATGATGAAGAGTTTGATCCGGAGGGAGACCTTCTTCTACTCGTGAAGTTATTAAACGATGATCCATCATCTCCTCTCCCTCTAAAAGAACTTCATGTTGAGGAACTTAAAATCATAAAATCTTCTATTGATGATCCTCTAGAGCTTGAGCTCAAGGATTTACATTCTCATCTTAAGTATGCATTTTTGGAGGGTACCGATAAACTACCCATCATTATTGCTAAAAACTTAAAAGAAGATAAGAAGGTCTGACTTCTAAAGGTTTTAAAGTCACACAAGCATGCCATCGCTTGGAAAATCTCCGATATAAAGGGTATTGACCCTCAATTTTGTACTCACAAAATATTAATGGAGGATGACTCTAAATCGGCAATTCAACATCAAAGACGGGTTAACCCAAAAATTCATGAGGTTATCAAACTCCTTGATGCCGGATTGATTTACCTTATCTCCGATAGCCAGTGGGTTAGCCCCGTTCATTGTGTGCCTAAGAAGGGCGGTATAACCGTAATTGAAAATGAAGAAAATGAGTTGATACCTACTCGGTTAGTTACGGGATGGCGTGTATGAATTGACTACCAAAATTTAAATGATGCCACTCGTAAATATCATTTCCCGTTACCATTTGTAGACCAAATGCTTGAATGACTCGCGGGAAACGAATACTACTATTTTCTAGATGGTTTCTCGGGATACTTTTAGATTCCTATTGACCTGAAGGACCAAGAGAAGACCACCTTCACTTGCCCTTATGGGACATTTGCCTACCGACGTATGCCTTTCGGCTTATGTAATGCTCCGGGCACGTTCCAAAGGTGCATGATGGCTATCTTCCATGATATGATCGAGGAAACAATGGAAGTCTTCATGGATGACTTCTTGGTCTTCGGGGATTCTTTCTCTACTTGCCTCTCCCAGTTAGAGAAAATGCTCAAACGGTGCGAAACACTAAATTAGGAGAAATGCCATTTTATGGTAAAAGAAGGCATTGTTCTAGGACATAAGATTTCAAAGTACGGGAATGAGGTCGACATAGCTAAAGTTGATGTTATAGCTAAACTCCCTCATCCGACTTCTGTTAAAGGCATTCAAAGTTTTTTAGGTCACGTCGGGTTCTATCTTCGATTTATTCAATATTTTTCTAAAATCGCCCAGCCGATGACCCATCTTCTTGAAATAGATACCCTTTTCATCTTCTCAAAAGAATGTATCGAATCATTTAATATACTTAAGAAGAAGTTAACCGAAGCTCCGATTTTAGTTGCCCCCGATTGGGACCTACCATTTGAAATTATGTGTGATGCTAGTGATTACGCGGTAGGTGCAGTCTTGGGGCAACGTAAGACCAAACATTTTTAGCCTATACACTATGCTAGTAAGACCATGACGGATGCTCAAGCACATTACACTACGACGGAGAAAGAATTATTAGCCGTGGTATATGCTTTCGAGAAATTATGGCCTTATTTAGTCTTGTCAAAGACCATAGTGTATACGGACCACTCGGCTCTCAAATATCTTCTTGCCAAACAAGATGCTAAGCCGAGATTGCTCCAGTGGATTCTCCTACTCCAAGAATTTGATGTCATTATTCGTGATAAAAAAGGAGCGGAGAATCTCGCGGCCGACCACTTATCAAGACTTGAAAATCCCCACCAAGATGTTCTCGAGAACAAGGAAATTACCGAAACATTTCCTCTCGAGACTCTTGGTATGGTTACCTTTCGTGGTGATTCTAGTACCCCATGGTTTGCCGACATTGCAAACTACCATGCGGGGAATTTTATTGTGAAAGGGATGTCGTCCCAACAAAAGAAAAAATTCTTTAAGGATGTAAAGCATTACTTTTGGGACGACCCCTACTTGTTTAGAATTGGTGCGGATCAAGTGATTAGACGATGTGTTTACGGCCAAGAAGCCGTTGATATCCTCACGGCTTGCCATAATGGACCCACCGGGGGACATCATGGTGCCAACTACACCGCTAAAAAAGTCTTTGATTCCGGATTTTATTGGCCGACTATTTACCGAGATGCCCATGACTTGGTCACACGGTGTGACGCTTGTCAACGTCAAGGCAAAATCTCGCAAAAAGATGAAATGCCCCAAAATGCAATTCAAGTATGCGAGATCTTTGACGTGTGGGGCATCGATTTTATGGGCCCGTTCCCGTCTTCTCGAGGGAACAAGTACATTCTCGTGGCCGTTGACTACTTGTCTAAATGGGTTGAAGCAAAAGCGCTCCCCACTAACGATGCCCGAGTTGTCGTAAAATTCTTGAAATCTCTCTTTGCCCGATTTGGAACTCCTCGTGCTATTATTAGTGATCGCGGTACTCACTTTTGCAATGACCAATTTGCAAAGGTCATGCTTAAGTATGGAGTTACTCACCATCTTTCTACCGCGTATCATCCACAAACAAGTGGACAAGTGGAGGTTTCAAATCGTGGTTTGAAACGTATCTTGGAAAGGACCATAGGCGAAAATCGTGCTTCATGGTCCGATAAGTTAGACGATGCTTTATGGGCCTTCCATACCACTTTTAAAACACCCATCGGGTGCACTCCTTATAAGCTAGTGTACGGAAAGGCTTGTCATCTTCCTATCGAACTTGAACACAAGGCCTATTGGGCCTTGAAACATTGCAATTTTGACCTCAAGACCGCGGGTGATCACCAGAAAGTTCAAATGAATGAATTAAATGAACTTCGTGATCAAGCCTACGAGAACTCTTTAATCTACAAAGAGAAAACAAAGAAGATTCATGACTCCAAGATTAAAAACCGCGTTTTCAACGTTGGTGATCGAGTTCTTCTCTTTAATTCTCGATTAAAGATTTTCTCGGGTGATGAGTTTCAAAAGCTTTAAATTTATAAGACTAAAAATACCGGATAATTATATGGAAACACACGGGTAAAAGTATAACCCGCGTATGCAGTATAATCTTTTTAGGTAAGACCAGGTCGTCCACAAGGATTAGAGTAGTGTTCAAATAATCAGAAAGAAAATATACTTTAACTATTTTGAAAATAATTTTTACTTTACCAATGATAAAAGGTATGACTACTCGGATAGTTGAAAAATAACTTATAAGTGTTGGAAATGATTTGACCTCGAAGATGGGGCATTAATTTATAAAGACGATTTCTCGTCAAAAAACGTTTTTACAAATCAACTTGTTAACTTAAGAATTATATTTAGTTAACCAGAGCAAATGTGTTACTCAAATAACCCAGTTACCATTATATCAAAGCTTATTTTGTTTATCAATTTATGAAAGTGGATTTCTCGGCACAAACGTTAAAGACCATAGACAAATCTTTAAAACCACATAGATCATAACGGGTCTTTCGACCTATACCGATATGATTATATAATCTAAGTTGATAAGAAAAATAGATAAGATGGGATATAACAGGGTTGCAACATAAGCTTAGGATTAAAGCGATCAAGATCATACCAAACACTTATTCATTATCATAACTTCACGGAGTAGTCATGAGAGATTTAGCCTCTCATGGCTAAGGAATTCATAACAAAAGTACTCATTACATAAATTTCCATTATTTCAATAACAAGGTAAGAAAACTTCTTCGTTCTTGATCATTATATCTTTTTCTTTAAGGGAAAAGGTATTTCTTGGTGTTTTGGTGAAAGGGGAAGGATATGTGTGTGTAGAATGAGATAGGTAGTGGGAAATGGGTGTGAGAGGAATGAATTATTTTAGAAATTTCATCTCAATTTATAGGCAAAATTTGGTGAAAAGTGCGGCGCACTTACAAATAAGTGCGGCGGTTTTGAGGAGTTAATGCAGGTGAATTTAATGGACTTTAATTCTTTAATCTTTGGGAAAATGTGCGGGGCACAATGTTGTAGGTGCGGTGGTGTTTGAACTTCATAGGAAAGTGCGGCGCACAATGTAACAAGTGCGGCAGACTTCTTGAATTTTGGCTAGAAATCTTTCTTTTTTTGTATTTGCCTCCCAAAGTGTATAGATTCTTGAGCTTGGGTCTTTAGAGTCTTCAAGTGAACCTATAAGCAATTTAAACTTAATTAAGTATCGAAAGTTCACGAGAAATGATCAAATATATATAAATAACTCCATAGAAAACATGTATAATTTGGGTATCAAATCCCTCCATACTTAGCTTATTGCTTTCCCTCAAGCAATGGAAGCGAGAAAATAAAATCATTTATCATGACGTGGAGAAGATTTGATTTTTTATAAGAGATTGCATTTTAGATAACTTTTCAGGCATAGACATATGACTTAGCACCTTACATAGGGACAGTGTTAGATTTTAAAATTCACTCAGCCACACAGATAGGGTTTAGATATGATTTTGTGAAGAACACTCAATTTTCACAGACATAATCTAGACATCTACCATAGGTTTGTACTTAACACATAAACCTTACCGAAGGGCGGAACTTAGGTACTAGAGAGGATTCAATCTTCATGCGCCGAACATAAGCCTTTATTTCTTTGAACGATTATAACAAATATATAACTTTTTTTTATCGAATACTTAGGCTTGGCACATGACTTCTTCAATCAATTTTCAGATACTTCAGTAACATAGCATTTAAGGGATTGCTTGCAATAACATAGACTTGCGGGATACATTACATGTGATAGGCTTCGGTCTAGTAAATAATGATTAAGCACAAGTTCTAGAGCTTCTAAATTACCGGCTCTCTCAAATATAATTATCAACTAATACCAATGTTCCAGAAAAGGTGACAACGACCATACATACACATCCGTAACAACAAAATAGACACATATGACTGCAATCAAACCTTAACTCGAACAAGCTAAAGGCATCGATTATCTTAGGTACCAAAGGTAGATACCCGAATATTCTAAAGGCTTAGATTTCTCACAATTTTAGTGGATTGGGGTGTGCTAGCTATAATGTCAATCCGGTTGGATTCGCCTTACTAAGAGCATTTTTTACTTTTGAAAGCATATATAGTTAATATTTTTCATAAAATATCAGCTAGAAAATTTTTAACAGGACAAACATAGAGGGATATGATTAATTTTTCCTATTTGGCTCCCCTCCACACTTAAGTTGAACATTGCCCTCAATGTGATAACTGATAATAGAGATAAAATTAATGGAAAATGATACTTCCCGGGGCATAGAGAAATGCATAGTTGAGGTAGATCTATCTTGAGCATACGTCGTAATTTTTCATATCTTCGAGCTAAATTACATGCATAAGAGTAAATATACAAAAGCACACAAAAAGAAAATATTTTTGTTTTTTTTAGAAAATAAATAATATTAGTAGAAGAATGGATGAGGAACTCCTCCACACTTAAGTGAAAGCACGGGTTGCCTCTCGAGAAGCGCTTAATTTTTAAGAGAGTCGTTAGCTAGACTCGTATTTCGAGAGTAATTAGTTTGGGAAAAAAGGAGTGACTGCTTCCCTTGGGTCATTGTCTTCTTCGTGATATAGTTTAAGTCGATGGCCATTGACTATGAACGTCTTTCCATCTTTTCCATAAAGTTCAACATATCCAGATGGTGTTTCACTATATAAGGTCCTAACCATCAGGATCTGAGTTTCGGTTGTTTAAATTTATACTTTGAATGAAATAGCATGACTTTCTTACCTTGTTTGAATTCTTTTCTCATTCTTAATTTTCTGTTATGCGAGACTTTGGTTCTTTCCTTGTATAGATGAGAGTTTTCATAAGCTTGGTGTCTAAGTTCATCTAACTCGTGTAACTCGAACATTCTTTTGTCACCAGCGGCAATTAAATCTGGGTTGCAATTCTTCAATGTCCAATATGCACGGTGTTCAATTTCAAATGGTAAGTGGCAGTTTTTTCAGATATTAGTTTGTATGGCGTGGTACCGGTAGGTGTTTTGTAGGCAGTGCGAAAAGCCCACATAGCATCATCAAGTTTTCTTGACCAAATAGCAGGATTGTCTTTAACCAAATTTTCAAGAATTCTTTTAAGAGCTTTGTTCGTGTTTTTAACTTGACCACTAGTTTGAGGGTGATAATATGTAGAGAAACGGTGATTAACTCCATATCTTTTCTTGGTTTTTTCCATTATTTTCTTACAGAAGTGAGTACCCCGGTTGCTGATTAGAGCTTTAGGCATTCTGAAACGGCAGAATAGTTTCTTCAGAAAGGCGACTACTACTCGGGCATCATTGGTTGGTAACACTAGTACAAAAAGTGGATTTGGTCACACATAGGCAAAATGGAACGGCCATACATTCACATATTTATGTGACCAAAGGTACCAAAAAAGACACCATTTACTAATTAGTCACACATGAACATTTTTATCGTGTGACCATTAGAATTGTATTGCCACACATTCGAACATCATGTGGCTAAAAGTAACTGGTAATATTGTTTGGTCACATATGAATTTCGAACGTGTGACCAATACAAGTAAGCTTGAAGCATTGGTCACGATATACATATAAATAGTGACAAATATTTGTCACACACTTGAACAATGTGACTAAATGCCACATATGGTCACACTAAATGTTTTGTCACACATTATTTTAGTGTAGCCAAATTCTGTTACATATGGTCACGTAACTTAATATGTGTGTCTAAAGTTTAGTTTGTGTTAGCTTGCCAAAAGCTAATGTGTTTAGTCACATTTACTTCTAACACTGTGACCAAATGGCATATATGGTCACACTAAACGTTTTGTCACACAATCATAATATTCATGTGGCCATTTGATGATCAATAGTCACACAAAATACACATTTCTTCAATTTAAACACCATATGGTCACACTTATTAACACTTTTGGTCACTTTATGCTTAGTTGTATGTGACTAAATACCCAAAACAAACATGCTTTGTGTGGCTAAATATTACAAAAGGTCACACAAACATCAAATTCATGTGGCCATTGGATGATCAATAGTCACACAAAATACACATTTCTTCAATTTAAACACCATATGGTCACACTTATTAACACTTTTGGCTACTTTATGCTTAATTATATGTGACTAAATACCCAAAACAAACATGCTTTGTGTGACTAAATATTACAAAAGACCACACTAACATAAAATTCATGTGACCATTGGATGATCAATAGTCACACAAAATACACATTTCTTCAATTAAACACTATATGGTCACACTTATTAACACTTTTGGCCACTTTATGCTTAATTGTATGTGACTAAACACCTAAAAAACATGCTTTGTGTGACTAAATATTACAAATGGCCATACAAACATAAAATTCATGTGGCCATTGGATAAACATTAGTCACACAAAATACACATTTCTTCACTTTAAACATCATATGGTCACACTTATTAACACTTTTAGTCACTTTATGCTTAGTTGTATGTGACTAAATACCCAAAACAAACATGCTTTGTGTGGCTAAATATTACAAAAGGTCACACAAACTTCAAATTCATGTGGCCATTGGATGATCAATAGTCACACAAAATACACATTTCTTCAATTTAAACACCATATGGTCACACTTATTAACACTTTTGGTCACTTTATGCTTAGTTGTATGTGACTAAATACTCAAAAAAAAACCAATATATTCATATCAAGAAAATAAAAAAGGATGTTACACCCCAGCAAGAATCGAACCCGCGACATCCCTTACAGAAGTCAAGCAGGTTAACATCTTGCCAGAGCAACTTATTCGTTAATGTAATTGTTAGCCTCAAAATATTGAGTCGAACAATGGAAGTTCGTTCATAATTATATTAGGTCTCGGTCACTAAATTAATATACGTTGTAATATGCTAGACGGGTAAACGGGCTCTTATTTATAATCTAATCGGTCACGTGTATAGGGCGAAAGCCCAAGTAATCCCGAGCCCGGCCCGTAGAATTACTAAAGGGATGCAAGCCTTTTAGTCCTAGTATATGTACACCTCACCAAGTAAGGTGAGGTGGTTGGTTGATTCATTTCTTGTAAGACATTTTATATAAGCAACCCACTTTTCTCTCTAACTTCTCTCTACATTCTTCATATTTTCCATCTTTATTTTCTTGATCATTCCATGCAACTGGTGATGAAGTGAAGTGATTATAGGGTTCCGACAATATATTATTTTACTCTAATTTAGGTTGAGTTGTTGATAAATGGTAAAAAAGTTAGGATTGGTTGTATGTATTAGTTTTATAAATAAAATAATAAAACATAATATTTTAATAAAAGATCGGGTTGTGACAGATTGTGAATAAACATGGTTAGTGGTAGGCAAAAGAGTTGATTTTATAACTAAGGAAGATGTCTAAAAATCAACTATTTTGATATACAAATTCTCAATAACTCTTTTGCCCACCACTAACATATTATCCTTAGTTATAGAATCAACTCTTTTGATAATATATAAATTCTTTTAATAATTAAAAATCAACTCTTTTGATAATATAACTCTTTTACCAAACTATATTTCTATCTTTGTGATATAAAAATTCTCAATAACTCAAAATCTAACATATTATCCGCATTTGAATAACACAGGGTTCAACTTTTGACCAGTTCGACCTATAAACATGACACTTTCTCATTCAGAACAAGTTTGTCAGAGGAAGCATTGACGACACCTTGTTCATTTACAAAACCAAAGGAGGTGTCTTACTTGTCCAAATGTATGTGGATGACATCATATTTGGTTCAACAAATTACAAACTTTATAAATAGCTTGAAAAACTGATGACAAAAAAGTTTGAAATGAGTATGATGGATGAACTCACTTACTTTCTTGGAATTTAAATCAAGCAAGATGACAAAGAAATCTCTATTTGTATAGAAAAGTACACAAGAGACTTACTAAAAAAGTATGAGATCTCTGATTGTTCTTCAGTAAAGACACCCATGGTTCCTCCAAACAATCTACGTCCTAGCCTCTTTGGTAAACCAGTAAATGAGACCTTATAATGAGGAATGGTTGGGTCCCTGATGTACTTAACTGCAAGTCAGCCTGATATCCAATTATCAACATGTCTATGTGTAAGATATCGGGCCAATACAAAAGAATCACGACTCATTGCTGTAATGAGAATCTTGAGGACCTAAAGGGTACTCCCTCTCTCGGTATGTCGTACCCAAAATGTTCAGGGTTTGATCTTAAAGGTTACTAGACGCATACTATGTAGGATGCAATATGGACAGAAAAAGCACTTCAGGTGCATGTTAAATTTTTAGAGGAAAGTTAGTGTGTTGGAGTGCAAAGAAACAACAGTCAATGGCTATGTCCTTAGTTGAGGCTGAATATGTTGCTGCTGCTGGGTGTTGTGCAAATATTCTCTCTATGAAAAGTTAACTAAGTGACTATGACATTCTTTACACGATGATACCCATCTTCTATGACAACACCAATGCGTCAAAGGTGATATTATATTACACTTCATCCCCATTGACTATCAGCTAGCTGATATATTCACAAAGTCTTTCGATAAAGCCACTTTCACCAGACTAAAAGTTGAGTTGGGCATCCTGAACATTGATTAGTCAAGTCCTTGACTAAAGGATGCCCAGTATGGTGTAAATAAAATTTGTCCCCTGAATAACACTCACTAAAAACATATCATGACTCCCATGACTATGAGGAACATATTAAATGATAAACTAAATGCTCTAAGTATCTAGTTACTTAATATCATAGGTTGGTGATTTAACACATTAAATAAGGAACAAATATTCCTTATCTAACTGTCATCCAACATTCATGGGTCCCACACAGCCCACGTTTACCCATTAAGCATTTAATGCGCACTCTCACAAAAACTACCCTCTTCCCAAAACGTCCTTTTAATGACCAATCCCACGTCACTCTACAAAAGTGCACGACACATAATGGCGAAACAGTTGCCGTTACTGTCACAGTAGTACCGTGAGTTTGGTAAAAACATTAAATGCGAACCGTCAAAACATTTACTAAATCGTTTTCAAAATATTTTTTATAACAAAAACCTTTTCACATCCATCCTACAGATACCCCTTACAAAACACACACACATACACCCTTTATTCATTTTGTTATCCAAACTCTTGCAAAATTTCTCTCAAAATCTACAACTTTTGTGTGTGTTCAAAACATCAAAATCTCACCTAAAAGTTGATCTATGTATGTATATCATAATCTTTTTAACCAGTGTTCTTCAAATCAAACATCTTTTTAACACTAAAATAGACTCTTCAAAAGAAACTCTGTATACACCACAAGTATAAGACCTAATCCTAGATCTGTCCAATTTACAAACAGCAATGTTATGGGGAACTTTAATTATCCCCAAAGTGTCACTGCCTACCAAAATATTTGAAAATTTATCAAAAACTATTTTTTGGCTGAGGTATTTTCACAAACACCATCTATGATATTCCAAAACTATCTTAAAGAGTATTGGTGTACTGCTGCGGTTGTAATACCAACACCACCCAATGGGAACTCTGAACCAATACCCTTAAAGGAGTCATGAATTAGGTTTATAGTGCAGAATAGAGGTAAGTCCTTATATCTTGATTATAAGATATTCTACCAAAGTATTGGGCTAGAGTACAATAACGGTCAGTATGATGATCTGCCTTTGATTGAGGCTATAAAGGCTAAACTTTTAAAGTTAGGCCTTCGTAATAATAAAGGTGAAGCACCTAAAACTTTTGTCAATAGGACCCCTATGCTAAAAACTTGGTTTCCCATGGTTTGGAGGCTCCTGATGACTTTTGTTATTCAGGTACTTAGTGGAAATAAATCCTCTAGTGATCAGTTGAATTCCACTCAATAGATGATGGTCTTTAGTCTCCTCGAAGGGACTAAGATAGACATAGGAGAGATTATCTATACTGATCTTATAACCAGGCTCCTTGAGACTCCTAGGAAGAAGTATGTTGCTTATCCTAGGTTCATCTCATGTGTGCTAGAAAGATTAATGAATATCGATTATACTCAGGACACACCATTTAGGTCTACTCCCTTGATCCTAAGTAAGCAGAACTTTAATCGAAATTCCTCTAAAGTCCAACCAAATGAATTGACGAAATACATGCTAAGTGTTGTGAATCATCAAGCTTCAGTGTCTCCTACTCCCTCACTTAAAAAATTAGGGAAGAAAAAGAAGTCTCAGACTGTGACTAAACCTAAAACTAAGTTACAAGGCCCTAAGGATTCAATAATACCACCTAAGGTAACAAAGGTCAAGAAGCAGGCCAAGCCTAAAAAGACCTCCTTGATTTATTCGACCCAAAAATTCACCCAAGAGAAAGAGCCATCGAAGGCCACTGATACATCACAGTCAGTGTCCTCGGGCTACATTCCTAGTCCTCAAGATATAGTGGGAAACATACAACCCGCTGTTACGGGACCGCTTAATTTACCACCTAAAGATGGCACTCTCAAATCAAAGCTTTTGCTTGAGGGAAACCTAACTGATCCCCAAGAATCATAGGGAAATAAATAAAACACTGATATAGGATTACTATCCACTCCCAAAGATGGCATTCACTAGTCCAAGTCTTTGCCTAAGGGAAACCTCACCGATTCCCAAGATACAAAGGGAAATAAACAACCCGCTATTATGGGATTGATTGCCACTCACCTTGATAGAGGTACTCGCACATTACAACCTTTACTTGAGGGGACCTTACTAACCCCAAAGACTTAAGGAGAAACATATAACTTACTGATAGGGGTGTGCCTTCAACAAATGTTACTGATCAATCAAGGGCTTACACTAAGTACCAGGTGAATCAAACCCAATCTACTCGATTTGAGGTGTTGGATCCTAACCATAACAAAGGCAAGACTTCTTCTGAAGTGTAGCCAGATAACCAACCCCTGATCCAAACATACAGAGACTTTCAGCTTCTGATGTAAGAGTCTGATGATGAACTTAAAGAACTTAATAATGATGACATCTTTAAGGCTAGGGAAGAAATGTATGATGCTTTTGAAGAATCCCAGCCTCCTCCTCAACTGAATAACCATCTACTGAATCACCACATGATGAACCACCATCAACTGAACATTAGTCACCCTTACCTGACAAAGCTCAATCGGAATCATCCAAATCAAAGAAGGTAAGAAACACAAGAAGTCTAAGGAATCACTTAAACCATCTGATTCTGAATCCTCATCCGCTTCTTTGAGCTCCAAACCCTATGATAACTACATGCCTATAACTGAAATGGTTTTAGCAAAGAATCTTCAAGGTTTTTCAGAGATACTGTATGCTCAGGTTGCTGAAGACAACTGGAAAAAGCATAAGGAAGCTGTTGCCTCCTATGCTGATTTAAAAATGGAAATTGCTGGGTTCCATGATGCTACCTTCTAAGACAACGAGAACATTTATACATCTCTTGGAAACTATGAAAGGATTCTAGCTTAGTTCAAAACACAACATCTTAAAGGAATCAACAGGGTCCTCATCAATCTTTAAGAAGTTTAAAATGCTATCAAAGACGATCCTAAGCTCAACAAAAAGGTACTTGTAGCTGTTGAAGCCTACACCAAAAATTACTCTAATCAACTGAGGTCCTCACTTTGGTTTCAAGACTTAGATCTTCCAAGCATCAAGTCTACAATTACATCTCTTCAGGCTGCTCTCATTACTCAGAACGATCATCTTGCCAACTTGGCCGAGTCTTCTGCATTAATGGCCTGGAGTGTTGATCCTAGAATGACCAAGATTGAAAACACTTAGGCAACTATTCAGTTTGACATGGCCATCCTCAAAACTAATATTGCTGATATCAAGCCATGGACACTGAAATTTTTTGTACCTTTAAAGGAAAAGCCTTCTCTGCCCCCTTTAGAAGTGTGGAAACTCATGGAAACTTGTATAGGTAAACAAACGTGTTCACTTAATCATGTACTACTCCTTAGATTTCTCTTCCTAATGCTATTATCCATCACCCTTACAATGTAATGTGTAAGTATTCTCTAATCATAAGTGAATTACACGAACCCACAATCTATGTGAAAACCGAATAGGACAATACACAAGTGAGGTAGTATGAAGACTATTACAAGGCTCATAATGACAATCACACGCAATTTAAAATACTTAAAAGGTGATCAACCCAATGAAAGCAAGGTAGTATGAAGACTGTTGCAAATGTATTCTTTCTACACAATCATGTTTCCTTAGACGTCTTCTTGTTTAATAGAAGCTAGTTTATTAGAGCCTAACGTGCACACAATTAACAAGAAGAAATACTAAAAGGAATTAAAAACTAAGTTTCATGCAATCATAAGCAAACACTAATTAATTTAGCCTAACATGTTAACTGAAAGCGAAGAACATTTAATCAAACAATACATAGACATATTGAAAGATTAAAGGGATAAAAGAACTTCACTTCAATAAAACATAGAGTAATGATGAATAGAATAGGGTTAAAAAAAATCCTAAAATTGGCTACTATGAAGAATAAAATTGTTCTCCAAGTATTCCCCCACCAAAACACAAAAACTAGGGTTTGTGTATATAGGAAAATCGTCACGACAATGTCACTTGTTAATTGCGACGCCGTCCACCCGCAAATCTTCTTCGGGCTTCTTTTAAGTCAGTTACTTTGACGGTGTCGGGATAAATCTTGAATTCATCCCTTGAGTGCTCTAACGGCGTCACAAGGAATGTTGACGTCGTCTCTATGGTCTAGAAACCAAAACTTGAGTGTCTTGGAGTAAAGTTGCAATCTTGTCCCGTTTTTTCCCAAATTAAGTCCAAAGTGCATGAATTTCCTACAAGTGCCTTCTAAATGCTAAAATGACAAAAAGAAACTATTAAGCACGTATTTTAGGCATAATTGCTTGATTTTAGGGGTTAAATACCCTCGAAAAAGTGTATAACATGACACCTCATTAAATACCCCTACACTTAGGATTTGCTTGTCCTCAAGCAAATGGGCTTTTATACCTAATCAATAGCAAATTCGGGGGAATTTAACCTACTCAATAAAGATAATTCATGGCATAACCGATTAGACCTCGTAGTTAAAAGCATGAAAATTATAT
>BQNB010056239.1:28403-38745 GCA_026074375.1 Tanacetum coccineum | reverse complement strand
TAATATCATTCGTTGGATCATATAAAGATGGAGGGTGGAGATGAGTCCCCCAGTATCCAAAAAAGGTTTCGTATCTAAATGAACTTAAATCAAAAAGGTTTTAGTAAATATTTGTGTAAACTTCAAAATGGAAAAAATATATTTGCTCCCCCCTCCTCTTTGAGTTATAACCGGCCTATAACACACCATATCTTTTATTTTGTTAAGCAAAACATATTTTAGGAATGAAGTATGAATAATGTGTAATCTTTTTAAAGTTATAAAAGATTTTGTCCCCCTCCTCTTTACCCTTATAAAATCTGGCCCCCTCCTCCTCCATTCTCTATATTTTCTCAAAAATTTCACTCCTAAAAATCTTGTGTATTCATCTTTAGAATTTGCAAGAAGAAGTTGGTGATTCGGGTAGAATTTTCAAGCCTTGGTGTTCTTAGTGTGATCCTTGATTCTTGGTGTTTGTTCTTGTTCTTGTCTTTATCTTGGTCTCCATAGGTAATTCTTGATTTTGTTTCACTCTTGTTGTCACCATGATTACATATGCAAAAGTTTTCATAAAAACCTAAAAGATTGTAAAGAATAATGTGTTTATGTTCTTGTCAAATTTCTTTAGGGTTTAATCTAATTAAAATGGTTAAATTGCATGTTACGAAACCCTGAGATGATCATTAAATGTGTTATTAATAAAAACTACAAGATTAGAAACCCTAAGGTTGGTTTGGATGGGTGTTAATTAGGGTTTTCATGTTTAATAGTTCTGGGCATAATTTTAGGTCATGTTCAACGGGGTATATCTTAATGATAAAAATTGGTTTTAACCTGATTCTTGAATCTAAAGTTAAATTCAAAGAGTCTAGTTTTTGAAAAATCCAGCCTCATGTTAATTGGAGGTCAGGAAGGTCGATTTTTAGATTTTATAAGATTAAGTGTCGAATCTGGAATTTCTATCCGAAAAATTCAGTTGTATTGTTTGATTTTTAATTCGAAAACCGTAAGGAGTTAGCTTCTAAACTTTTTATTTGGTAAATCTTCATGATATGTGCTACATCCATGATTGATTTCATAATTTTCTGAGTTGTCTAAGTGAGGTTTTTACACGTCAACTTTTCAAAGGTTCTGCCAGGTAAAAATTAGGTCAGTTTTGGGTAACAAGGTTCAAAAGGATACTTAAACATGGAAATATATTAAACCAATGATCATGGATGTATTAGACATGTGAAGGAACATCTGTAATTTTTAGTGTAATTTTATAAGATGTTTTTATGGGTCTTTTAAGTATGGAAACTTACATTGAATAAGTAGTCAAAATCTAAAAATTTTGGAAACCTAAATTAGGTTAAGTAAAATTTATTTATGGTAAGATCAAATGTAAAACTACTTAAAAAGGGTATGTAATATATGGTAATCATGGTTCTTGTAGATTCGGTGAAGGTGTTATGATCTCTTGCTTTTGTGTTCATTTCCCTCCGATTGCTTATTCATTAAGGTACATATATTCTTGATTCATACCTCTCTTTACTATTGTTACGATTTATAGGTTCTTTAGTCCGTTTCGTTATTCATACATATATTTCATCCTTTTAGTAAGGACACTTCATTCTCTTTTGTTTGGCTACTTGATCTATTTGATATTCGTTTGATATTCCTTTGACTTGCTATCCGTAATCATGACTCGTTTGATGTTGACAATCCGTTTGATTCAATATTCGTTTGTATGAATCTGTTGGTTCTTGTTTGGAGTATGCTTCTAGATTCGTTTCCATATTTGGATTATTTGAAACTTGCTCACTTATATCTTTGCTTTAATCTTGCCCGAGCTATTTGTATCTAGTCATGGAGGTACCATGACCATGTCATTGATGCACCAATGGCATGACACTATCTGTGACGGTGTGATTAGTCCACGGCGTTCCCTTTTGTATGTGCACTTATTATGATTTGATTATATATGTTCGTACACTCGCCATAGTGCTTGTGTATATGGATATAACTTTGTTTTGCAGGGAGCGTATGGATGCATCCTAGGTACTTTGTTCCGTTCAGTTTAGGTGAATGGTTGTGTGTGTGCAATACACCCCATATCACATTTGGTACACAGGAGGAGCTTGCCTGTGTACATTTGATTATGACTATCTGATTATTTGTTTAGGGTCTATTCATGTATCATGTTTAGACATTTGTTTAGGCTCGTGGGCATTCCTTTGATTACTCTCATCCTATTCATTGATCTATATATATCGTTTGGCATTTGTTTGGCAGGTTCTCGATATTCGTTTCGTTCAAACCTTCATTTTATTTCCGTTATTATTATTATTATTATATATGTTCACTGAGCGTTAGCTCAGCCGCGTTTTCTTTTCCTGCGGCAGGTACTAAGCGGGAAGCTGGGATATGAGTGTTGAGAGTAGGAGCTTTTAGAGGACCCACCTTTAGAAGAACCCTTTTTATTTGGATTTATGTTTTAAGACCTTTCCTTTTGAAGATTTCTTTCATTTGACTTTGTTGGAATTTAATACTGTTGGAAGTCATTTTATTTTATGACTTGGTATTTTGATTAATAAAGTCTTCCGCTTGCTTTTATATATGTTCTGATTTGACACCATAATGTGATGCTTTGTCTCTTTATCGGAGCGGGGTGTTACAATTATGGTATCAGAGCCAGGTTGACCTGTAAAACCTAGGTTATGACTTGTGAGGATTGGGTAGACATTAGGCTTCCTTTTGATATGATCGCTTACTTTCGTATTTTGATCTTAACTTTAAATTGTCTTCGCTGTTTCATTCGTTGATTACTAAGATGGTCGGCACACGTTAATCTACCCCCGAATTTTTGGGTCCTGCTTTTGAGGCGGCAGTACAACGAGCAGTTGATGCATTGTTACCTGGTCTCACCACTCGGCTCACCAATGAGATCCGTCAGAATGGCACTAGGGGAAATGGTGACCAACCTCCCACTCCCATACTTGGTTGGAAAGGTGGGAAACAAAAGCCTCGATCTTTTAGCTCCGCAACCACTCCAGTTGATGCTAAAAATTGGATTGCTCACATTGAGAAGATATTCGAAGTTTTGGGATGTGCAAATGAAGTTAAGGCTAGGTTGGCAAGTTACAAGTCTGAAGGAGATGCTCGCAATTGGTGGAAGGCTTTTAAACAAGCCAAAGGAGGTGAGACATATATGGCCACCTTATCATGAAAGGATTTCTGTGACATCTTCTTTTTGCAGTACTTTCCCAAGTCTGAGCAACAAAATTATGAGAGGGAGTACCACATGATTCGTCAAAGAGATTGAGAGACCAGTGGTGAGCTTATGAAGTGGTTCCTCAGGTTGGCAGGTTTCGTAGGTAAGAAGGCAGGTCCTCCAGAGGAACATGCCAATCATTTCAAGTGGGCACTTTGTGATTGGATTCTAGATGGAATAGTGAACACGGAATTTACTGATGTGGCTTAAGTGGCTAATGCTGCTAGGAACATGGAGATTCTTCATGAGAGGTCAAGTCAGAATAACAAGAGGAACCGTGATGGGGACCGTATTCGACCGACAACTCAGGATAGCAATCATAGGGGTTATGATCAAAAGGGTTATGACGGTCGCAGTTATGACAGACAGGGTGGCAACAGTGATCAGAAGTCAAGACATAACCGAGGTCCGCAGTACAACCGTTCTTCTGGGTCTTCAGGTCAGAAAAGATACTCGGACTATGCCTCCTCTCCTCCATGTGACATATGTGGGAAACTTCATCCGGGCAAGACATGTCATAGGGTTACTGGAGCTTGTTTCAATTGTAGTTTGACTGGGAATATGGCTAGGGATCGCCCTAAGAATGGTGGAAACGGTGGTAAGGGAGATGACAATGACAATCAACCTGCTGCTAAGGGGCGAGTGTTTTCTTCGACCAAGGATCAGGCGGCTAACTCTTCAGGTATCGTTTCGGGAACTCTCTTTTTGAAAGGTCGTGCTGTTTTTGGTCTTAATTGATACGGGTACAACACATTTTTCGGTTTCTATTTCATTTACTAAACACCTTAGCATCTTCCCTACGCAACTTAATTTTACCTTCTCGATATCTACTCTATGAATGTCTGACGGAATATCAGAACTGTCGCTCATTTTGATAATAAGATTCATTTTGCTAATTTTCTTCCCTTAGAAATGAGTGACTTTGATATTAGTCTTGGTATGAATTAGTTGACTGTTCATCGCGCCCCTATCGTTTGTCATACCATTCGTGTCATCTTTGGTAATCTGAATAACCCTGAATTCATCTACCTAACTCAACTTCGATTTCAATTTCGTGGATGAAATTTTCTTTTTAGAGGGGAAGAGTTTTAAAACCCAAAATTTGAATTTCATTTCATATTGATAATTTTGAATATAACCTAAAGTTTATTAATAAGTATTTGAAAATAAAACATTAGGTTATAATTTTGGGAAATTATAAAGATATAAGATAAGGTATTTTGTTTTTTTTAAATATATATATAAAACTTATATATGTACATATATATGGTCGGCCCCATATTTATAAATATATATATATATTGTAATTTTGATTATTTTGTATATTTACTTTCTTTTTATTAAAAAAACATATTTTAATGGATATAAAGGGTTTTAGCAAGTATTTTGTGTAATCTTCAAAATGGGAAAAAAATTATTGTGTCCCCCCTCTTTGAGTTAAATGGCCGGCCATATAGTGGTGTTGATACATCAAATCTTTTATTTTTGTAGCAAAAGATATTTTAGGAAAAGAGTGTAAAATGTTTAAGCAAATGTCTTGTAATCTCCTTAAGTTCTAAGAAAATCTTGTCCCTTCTTTTTCTCTTTATAAGGCTGGCCACATTCACCCCTCCATCACCATTATTATCTCAAAATTCTTACTCCATAATTTTGTGTATTCCTCCATAGAGACTTCAAGCAAGAAAAAGGTTTAGGTGTTTTTTTTGGGTAATCCTTGAAGTTTTGGTGTTCTTGGTGTGGTATTGATCTTCATTCTTTGGTGTATTCTTGGGTTCTTGGTGTTTGATCTTGTACTCCTCCCTCATTCCATAGGTAATTCTTGATTTTGTTTCATTCTTGTTGTCACCATGATTACATATGCAAAAGTTTTCATAAAAACCTAAAAGATTATAAGAAATAATGTGTTTATGTTCTTGTCAATTTCTCTAGGGTTTAATCTAATTAAAATGGTTAAATTACATGTTATGAAACCCTAAGATGATCATTAAATGTGTTATTAATAAAAACTACAAGATTAGAAACCCTAGGGTTGGTTTTGATGGGTGTTAATTAGGGTTTTCATGGTTAATAATTCTGGGCAGAATTTTAGGTCATGTTCAACGGGGTATATCTTAATGATAAAAATTGGTTTTAACATGATTCTTGAGCCTAAAGTTAAATTCAAAGAGTCTAGTTTCTGGAAAATCCGGCCTCATGTTAATTGGAGGTCGGGAAGGTCGATTTTTAGATTTTATAAGATTAAGTGTCGAATCTGGAATTTCTATCCGAAAAATTCAGTTGTAGTGTTTGATTTTTAATTCGAAAACCGTAAGGAGTTAGCTTCTAAAATTTTATTTGGTAAATCTTCATGATATTAGTTACATTCAAGATTTTTTTTAGAATTTTCTGAGTTGTCTAAGTTGGGTTTTTACGCGTCAACTTTTCAAAGGTTCTGCCAGGTCAAAATTCGGGTCAGTTTTAGGTAACAAGGGTCAAAGGGATACTTAAACATGGAAATAAATTAAACCAATGATCATGGGTGTATTAGACATATGTAGGAACCTCTGTAATTTTTTGTGTAATTTTATAAAATATTTTTGTGGGTCATTTATGTATGAAAACTTACCTTTAATAAGTAGTCAAAATCGAAAATTTTTGGAAACCTTAATTAGGTCAAGTAAACTTTATTTATGGTAAGATCAAGTGTAAAACTACTAAAAAGATTTTGTAATATATGGTAATCATGGTTCTTTGTGATTTCGGTGAAGGTGTTGTGATCTTTTGCTTTTGTGTTCATTTCTCTCTGATTGCTTATTCGTTAAGGTACAGATATTCCGTCCTTTTAGTAAGGACACTTCATTCTCTTTTGTTTGGCTATTTGATCTATTTGATATTCGTTTGATATTCCTTTGAGTTGCTATCTGTAATCATGACTCGTTTGATGTTGACAATCCGTTTGATTCGATATTCGTTTGTATGAATCTGTTGGTTCTTGTTTGAAATATGCTACTAGATTGTTTCCCTAATCGGACTTATTCAAATCTTGTTCAACTTATATCTTTGTTTTAATCTTGCCTGGTCTATTTTGTATCTAGTCATGCGAGGTACCTTGACCATGTCCATTGTTGAGCCAATGGACATACACTTTAGGTGGCGGTGTTTGGTTCATGTGATTAGTAAACAGGCGATTCCCTTTTGTATGTGCACTTATTATGATTTGATTATATATTGTTTCGTACACTCGCCATAGTGCTTGTGTATATGGATATAACTTTGTTTTGCAGGGAGCATATGGATGCATCCTAGGTACTTCATTTCGTTCAGTTTAGGTGAATGGGTATTTTGTGTGTGTGCAACTACACACCATTTCACTTTTGGTACACAGGAGGAGCTTGTATGTGTTCATTGTTTAAATGACTATCTGATTATTTGTTTAGGGTCTATTCATGTATCATGTTTAGACATTTGTTTAGGCTCGTGGGCATTCCTTTGATTACTCCATCCTATTCATTGATCTATATATATCGTTTGGCATTTGTTTGGCAGGTTCTCGATATTCGTTTCGTTCAAACCTTCGTTTTATTTCGCGGTATTAATAATTATTATATTTGTTCACTAGCATTGCTCGGCAGCGTTTTCTTTTCTGTGATCAGGTACTAAGCGGGGGCAGCTAGGATTTGTGTGTGCAGAGAAGGAGCTTTTTGATGACAACATTTAGAAGAACCCTTTTTATTTGGATTTATGTTTTAAGACCCTTTTCTTTTGAAGATTTCTTTCATTTGACTTTGTTTACAAACTTTAAAGAAAACTTAAATTAATTACCTAAGGGTAAAACTGTCTTTCTGTCAAAAAGTAAGAAAAAGAAAGCAGTAATAAATGCATTTTTCTTAAACTGTGTGTTTTTTGTCGTGTGACAATAATTTTGGGACGGAGGGAGTATTAGAGGTGAGTCGGTCACCTCTAACGTTGGATGGAGTAGTGGTCATCAAATCATTTATTAAAATACACACTTTATACAAAATATATTCCATTAAATACCTCACACACACTCACAAACAAAATAAAATACATTAAATCAAAAAGAGATGGCCCATAATTATATAACTCACTAGTGGTGGGTTACTCATCACTCTCTTTTCAAAAAACCTTAACTCACGCATGAGTTTTTTTTGTCACCGGAATGGTAAGTCACACGTGACTTGTGTACTCACGGGTGAGTTTTGGTTCCACTCCGTCCAGCCTAAGTTCTCGTGCTATCTTTGTGATTATTTTTTTATTTTAGTTTATGAGTGTATATCGAGTATTTAATGGAGCATATTTATATAAAACGGGTATTTTAATGAAATATGAGAGTAAGATGATCAAAACGGATGAAAAGTGAAAGAGTGTGAAATGACAGAAATCTGAGGTGACGATGATGTGTAATGTGAGGGGAGGTTAATGAGAAATGAAAATTGAGAGAGAATTTGGGAATGACTAAAACATTGATTTCATTAAGTGAGAACAAAAGGAGGGAAGTTACAGTATATATACAATTTGAAATTGTTGACTAAATAAGGTCAACACTAACAGAAAACTGAAACTGCTAACTAACTACACTGTTACATTGAAATCAAATCTATCTAACAAACAAACAAAACTGGCTATACACGTTCATTGAGTAAGAAAGCAAATGATCGATTCTTTGTTACTTGTCAGAGTCTGTTTGACTTTTGTGCGTATTTGACTGAATCTTGAAACAGGATTTAAGACTTGTTGTGCATTACCCCCCCCCCCCTCCTCATCTTTCAATATCTTGGCGCAATGTGTAAGGATTACATATGCCAAACTTGGATAAACATTGGTAGTGATGAGCTTTGAGAAAGACCTTTGGTTAACAACATTGCCAATTGGGTTGAGTAGGGATTGGGATGAAAGTGGGTAGAATTATGCCTTGTCTGATTTTGTCCCTTACAAAATGACAATCTATCTCAATATGTTTTGTCCTAGCATGTTGAACAGGATTAGATACCAGAGCAATAGCTGAAGCATTGTAACAGTAAACAATGGTTGGAGAAGAAGAGGTAACACCTAAATCTTTGAAGAGACATTTGATCTATGAAACCTCACAAGTAGCATCAGCTAGAGCCCTATACTCTGCTTCAATAGAGCTCCTAGAGACCACAGTTTATTTCTTTGACTTCCATGAGATTAAGTAGGACCCTGAGAAGATACAATAGCCAGTAACAGATCTTCTAGAGAAACTACAACTAGCCTAGTCACTATCACAAAAGACTTTGAGGTTTAAGGAGGTGTTTGTTTGGAAAATTAGACCTTGTCTTGGACATGCTTTCATGTATCTGAGAACTTTGATACGAGCTTTGAGATGAGGAGTTCTGTGTGCTTGAATGAAATGACTGAGAGTTTGTGCAGCATAGGAGATGTCAGGTCTGGTGATGGTTAAGTATAGGAGTTTTCCAACTAGGGTTCTGTACTGAGATGGGTCATCAAGTGGTTCACCATCATCATGGTTTAGTTTAATGATGAGATCAAAGGGAATAGATGAAGGTTTGCATTCAGAAGACCAACAACCAACTGAGCTAGCTCAGTTGGCCACCAAGATTCCTTAGGGGCTTGAGGAGGGGATGTTTGGCTAGGGGAGGTCTTAAGTTTGAGTCCCACCCGAGACTTTTACCCCTTCAGGCAGAATAGGAGGAAGTACATGCGGGTTCAGGGTATAGCATACTGCCCAATTGGATGTCACTGTTGGACCTGATCCACTGACAACTAACAAGCCGTTCTAAAAAAAATTCAGAAGACCAACACTTTGCAAAAGTTCAAGTGTGTATTTCCTTTGAGTCATAATGAGACCAATTGAGTTCCTTAGAATCTTAATGCCTAGATAATAATTAAGTGATCCAAGGTCCTTGAAACTGGATTCCTTGTGAAGTTGGTGTTTGACTTGGTTAATGAAGTTGACATTATTGCCTGTGAGAATAATGTCATATACATACACAAGTAGGCATAGGAAAATCTCATTACTTCTGAAAGTAAATAATAAGGTATCAACATAACTCTGAATGAATCCAATGGTTTGAAGGAAATTTGTCAGCTTGAGGTACCATTGTCTATTTGCATGTTTCAGACCATAAAGTGACTTTTAAAGCTTGCAAATACCTGTTTTTAAATACGGAAGAGTGTAGCCTTGGGGAATTTTCGTGTAAATCTCTTTTGGAAGATCACCATGTAGGAAGGCATTGTTGATGTCTAATTGAGCAACATGCCATTGATTATGAACTGCTACAACTAGAACAGCCCTGACTGTAACCATCTTAGCAACATGAGCAAATGTGTCATGAAAATCAATACCTTCCTTTTATGTGTGGCCTTTTGCTACCAATCTAGCTTTGTATTTAGCTATAGACCCGTCTGCCTTACACTTATTCCTATATACCTATTTACAGCTAATAGGAGATTTCCCAGGTGGTAATTCAGTGATAGTCCAGGTGTGATTAGCTTCTAAGGCAACTAATTCTAAGTTTATTGCTTTTATCTAGTTTTGGTCTTTGATTGCTTGAGTATAAGATTGAGGCTCAATAATAGGGTTAATTGTGTTAATAAAGTGTCTAGTAAATGGTGTTTGAATATTGTTGTAACTAATGAAGTTAGTGAAGTGATGTTTGGAGGATGAAGGAAGATTGATATGATAGTCTTGTAGTTTGGTTGGGAGTTTAGTGGTTTCGTTAGAGGTTCTTGATGGAGGAGGAGGATTATTGTTGAGTGGTTGGGGATGATTGATGTCTGTGGTGTTGATTGTTTATGTGGGAGGAGTTTGTGAAATAGTGTTCGAAAGAACAAAGGTTGAATTAGAATCTGTGGATTGGTCAGTTGTAACAACCGGCAAATTTCAGAACTTTAAATTACCATTTTACCCTTTGACTTTTTGGTTCCGACTTGGCCTTTTGACATTTTGACCTCGTAGTGTCGCATAAAAACGATTATAGCGTAGCCGGTAAAATTTCAAAACATATTTAAATAATAAATCATATTTATTATTACTTATCTCTCATTTATAAATTTATTTTTTCAAATTTATTTAACTTATAAACGAGCAGATATCTCACAAATTGTGAAAAATGCTTACAACACGTA
>BQNB010056239.1:0-27290 GCA_026074375.1 Tanacetum coccineum | reverse complement strand
ATCTTTTGAGCACATCGATTAATTCTTTTTCTCTATTCACGTCAACATCACCATAACTTAACAACACTCATTTTTCTTTCTGTGTTTATCAATATATGAATCGCAAAATCCGAAAACAAAAGATTTCTCGTATTATTTAACATCTATTCTAATAGTTGAGGATAAAGATTTAGAAAATTAAATTGCAATTCTTATAAAAAAATCTATTACAAAGATTTAAGAGTTGTTAGTTGCACATCTTCACTATTTCATTTTCAAATTTGTTCCTCCATCTCCACATCTTCAAAACCAACAACTACAAAAAAAAAAACACAAAAAATAAATCAACAGGATGCTAAAATAAATCCATATCTTCAAAAAATAATATGGCCAGCGGATTTTATCAAGTTTCGCATATTATAAGATATACACATATCATAAAAAAAATTCGGTACACAATTTATCTTTTTTTTTCTATAGTGTAACACTTTCTTATGACACAAAGGTGGAGTGTTTTTTTTATTTCAAAGTTTCTATTTATATACAAATAGTTACTGCACGTGCTTAATATAATTTTCTATAAACACAAAGTGTATAATGTTAAAATCATACTCAGTAGTTGTATGCCTTTCATAAAATGAAATCAATCTTCGAATTACACACACATATTCTTAAGAAAATGCATAATTTGGTATACTTTTTACAAAATTATTAAGAGACATTTACTTTTTACAAAATTATTAAGAAACAAATTCTTAATTTTTCTCAGATACAATTTATTTTCGTCATAAACATATTTTATAAAAAATATATGAAAACATGAATTAAAAGAAAAAACAAAGTTACCTATAAGACTATAACTGCTTTTTCACCAAACCCTTAGGCAAGAATGAAGAGCATCATGGATATTAAGAATAAATCTGTAATTGCATAAACAGATAAAGAATAAATCTAAAAAAGACATTAAAGAATGCATGTGAAGAACATTATCACAAAAAAATATCCATCTTCATATCCACCATCACCTCTTCCATCAAGACAACAACATAGAACAAAAAAAAACAAATCATTAACAAAGAAATCTAAACCTTTGTCTGCACATTGTCAATATCCATGATCGATGGTTGCCTTTGTGTCTTTGGTATTTTTGCTTTAGGTGGAGATGTCGAGGTGTTTATTTTTTTCCCTCCGTGTTTTCATTATTTATACATTGAGAAGACCTAGGAAATGTAGGAGTATAAAGTGTAACCGTGTGGAAAAAATTGTGCAAATGATATATTCAAATCTTTTAAAAAAATTAATAAGCACTAAATCTTTTATAAAGATAAGAATATTTTTACAAAATTTGAAAGATATATAATGGCGGGACGGGGCGGTTTTTTCGGTCCGGTTTCTCATATGCACCCAAAAACCGCCCTAAACATTTGGTTTTTCTAAGAATCAAAACCGCTCCCACCGGTTTTTCAAATGGTTCGGTTTTTTCGGTGTGATTTTTTCGGTTTTTTGGGTTTCGAGTCGGTTTTTCGGTTTTTGTGCTCACCCCTAATTTGCACCAGGCATGCAAATCTTCTTTATTATACTAATTAATTATATTTTCTTGTGTTTTATATGTAAATCTTCACATATAAATACTGTATGTGAACAAAATTAAAAATAATATTATAAATTTATGGTTAATAATTGCGAAAATACATCATCATTTTTGCACGTTTGTATACTTCTAAATTATCATTTCATTGATGTATATTTGTTTGCAGCATTGTCGACATATCCAAAATCAAGAGCAAGCCCACCAAACCCAAAGTATTTAACACCACCACCTAGACGTGCGCAAGCCAGTTAACTAGTTTTAGTTTCGGTTTCGGTTCGGTCAACAAACCACTTGAACCCGGTTTGGGTGAAACCGAAACCGGTTTGGAACCGGTTTTGTGGGTCGAAATCACGAACCGGTCACACCGGTTTAGAACCGGTTCATAACCGGTTAACTTGTAAAACCGGTTTGGTCCGGTTTGGTTTTTTTTCCATTTTTCGTGGTTTTATACACAATACACTGAATAAACTTGCAACTTTTATTTAATAGAAAACCTAATACATTGGAAACGAAATACATCGGAAAGAAAATACAACATAAGACATCGGAATTGAAATTGAAAATACAACATAATAATCGACAATTAGTAATCATCACCATCGCCATAGTTCGTCATATCATAATTAACCTCTTCTCCTCCCGAACCCGATCCGGACATAGTGCCTTCGCTGCTAACAACATCTAGTGCAATTTCTTCTTCGGATAGTGGAATGACTTTATTTTGTTGCACATCGGCATCCAAGATCTCTTCTTCAAATTCTACGGCGTTTTCAAGACTGGATTTGTCTTGTTTACGCTCTTGAGCGTCGAAGTGCTCCTTTAAACACATACACATCTCTAAAGATGCTGGAGTGAGTCTTGTTCTTCGGATTGACAACACCCTCCCACTTGTTGAAAATGCGGATTCAGAAGCTACCGAAGTAGCTTGTACACTTATTATATCCATGGCCATGTGGGATAGAACGGGAAATATTGATTCCTTTGGTTTCCAAAAACCCAAGAGTTCAAAATCTGCAAACTCACTGCATTCAAGATGTGTGACAAAATCCGAATAGACAAATCGCTCATATTCGGAGGACAATGAAGGATCTCCTTGCCTTTTTGTTTGTATGCTCTTTCAACCGGTTTAGCAACCGGCTCATTTGATTCTTGCCACTCGCCCTCGATGAAGAAGCCCCACTACTTGATTCAGTTGTTGTTGGGTTACCATATTTTGCATAATAAATATTATACAACCCTTCCAAAGAGTCGGTGAACCATTTTTTTGCCTTAGTTGCATAACCATCATCAAAAAACTCAAAATCCATACTTATCGACTCGATGAGTAACTCTACCCCGTGTACATTAAAACATGGGTTTAAAGCGGCCGCACAAGTAATTATTGATGGCATTTTTAAAAAATACTTCTTAAGTTTTTGCTTCACTAGTTTAACCATACTTGGAAATATACTCCTATTAAGTTTATATTCGATTAATTTGTTACTCATGAAGAAAATCTGTTGAAGTACCAATGGAGATGTTGGGTAGTAAACCCCCGATAAATTTTTTGTGGCATTGTTAAACACTTCAAGTAATTGGGTTAAACTTTTAATAGTAACCCAATTCTCAGCCGAAAAATGATCACACCTACCCTTATTAGCCAAAAGGTCATGAAAATACATCAAAGTAGATCTTTGTTTTAAACCACATTGGAACATATGATAAGTGGAGTTCCATCTTGTCGGAACGTCCCAATTAGGTGATAAACAAGGTTTCTCCGCTTCGGCACATATTTTAATATAATGTTGATGGTTTCTATACATCTTTTAACATTGTTTTAAAAGACTATTTGATTGCATTAATCGCGGGAACCGCTAAACCATCTTGCACAACCAAGTTAATGATGTGTGTAACACAACGACTATGATAAAACCTACCACCCATTGGTGGTTTATATTTTAATTTTAGTTTACCAATTGCTGATGTATTGTTGCTAGCATTATCCAACTTAATTGACATAATTTTATCTTCCAAATTAAAATTGACAAACTTTTTTCTCAATATTCTAGCTAAAGCACCACCCGTGTGGGGAACCAGAAAGTCTTTGAATGCAATGACCCGCTTCATCATTTTCCAAGTACGTGGTAATACATATGTAAGAACCGGGCAGCCCACGAGGAGCGAACCAAACATCCGTTGTTAGGTTGACATTAGTATTTAAGTTACGAAAACCATCAATTATTACTTGTTTAGTCGCTACCTATAATTTCATTGCATCATGTTTGAGAGTAGTGAGACTTACATGATTGTATCTTGGTTGCATAGTGTTCTAAAACACCCTTGTTGTTTTCTCGTCGTCAAAGTGGTTGAATGGTAATCCTCATTGAATCACCAACCCCGCGAATTGTTCACGAAGATAATCCGAATTGAACAAAAAAACACTCCCATATTGACCAATCGTTGATTGGCTCAGATCTTGTTTGTTCTTCTTGAGTGCCTCACAATGCGGGTGAACGATATGACTCCTCAACGTCGAGTTGGAACTTTGCGAAAAGAAATGAAAGCAATACTTACATTGAGCTTTGGTCGTATTGTCCGACATTTGATAAATGTTGAAGTCTTTCCAAATTTGGGGGTTTCAGGTGGTTTGTAAAATTTGAACAATCGTCGGTGCACTTGTAGAACCAGCACCGGTGGTAGTTGAACGGGATTGAGTTGCCATTGCTTATTGAAACTTAAAAGAAATTTGGTTTTGCTTTGGAGGGTTTTTTTTGCTTAAGATTATGAGTTTTGAGATGTGATTGATATAGAAACACAACATCTCAATTTATAATGAAATCAAATAGCTAAATAACAAACAATGCACCTAAAAAGTCAGAAAATGTGCCTCCACGGGTCCCCCATGTTACAAAAGCTAGATTTAAAATTTGAAAAAAAGTGGTTCGAACCGGTTCGGGGAACCAGTTTGAAAAATCGGTCCACAAACCGGTCGAAACCTCCAAACCAAGAACCTGTCCCAAACCGGCGGTTTGGCCAGGAACCGGACCAGTTTCGATCAAAACCGGTTTTGACCAGTTTGGTTTTCGGTTTACAAACCAGTTCGGTTTGTGGAATCTTTTTTTGCTCACCTCTACCACCACCATCGACAGTTAGCCCACCAAGCCCAAACCATGCAATGCCACTACCAATAGTAAGCCCCTTAAATCCAACACCACCATCCAGAGTAAGCCCGCTAAGCCCAGACTATGCAACACCACCACCAAGAATAAACCCACTAATCCCGAAACCTGTAACACCTCCATCGAGAGTGTTAATACAAATAATGTCTAAAAACGTTATTTATATTTTTCGACCTCTCAATGTTTTGATAATAACAAAATGTAAAAACGTTTACGATAAAATTAAACGTTTACAAATTATTAATCGTAAAATTCTATTTCTAAGATTAGTGGTCACTTAAGGTATGGACAAACAAATCATTAAGCATGATTAGTGATCAAGAAAATATTTTTCTCTCGTCTATTATATTTTTACAAAAGATTTTCACAAAATTAATTATACAAAATATTTTCTAATTAAAAAAAAGTTTTACTAAAAACATAAAATTTGAAATTCAAATTTTCCCTCCAAAACGAAAGCTTCTACACCAGATACAACCTTTTCCACAAAAAAGACAAAAAAGAGAGCAGAGTCTAGGTGGCAGCCCTCTTATAGGCCTGGCGGCCCCCTTATATATATGGGACCGCCGGGACCGCCACCAGTCACCGTTGGCTTTTCCTGTCTATAAATACTGGTCCACTCCTTGCTGAAAATCATTCCTCTTTGCACAAAATTTTTCAGTCTCTTCTTTCTCTCTCTAAAACTTTTTTCTCTCACTAAAACTCTTGATCACTAACATACTTAGATCTTGTTTCAAGTGATCTAATCTCTTCTTCTCATCTCTTCCCTCTCATTCAAGTGCAAGAGAAGAACACTCGTATTTAGCAAGAAACAAAATGTTAATTAGTGATCTCTCCTCTTTTTTTCTAAGTAACAAACCTCTATTGTATTTATCTTGTGTATTTGTGTGATTCAGATATTGTGTAGATTCAATTGTGTACATATTGTGAGTGTGTATATCTTGTGAAGTGGTAGATTGGTTCTAGCTAAGATTAGGACTCGACATTTAGCTTAGTGTCGGAAAATAACGTAAGCGAAGTGTAAACGGTTTTCTCCGCCTAAAGGAAGCTTGTTGACATAGTGAAATCTCGAGTCGGATACTCGGGGAGTGGAGTAGGGCGAAGAGGTGCTTCGTAGCCGAACCACTATAAAATCTTGGTGTCTTGGTTTGGTCGTTTCTTTCCTTATCTCTTTATATTATTATTGTTGTTATCTAGTTTTAGTTTAGATAGTTATTGCTTGTTCATATTGTGAATTGGTTGAACCTATAACTCGGATCTAAACATTTTTGAAAGTAAACTTTTAAAACGTAAAACAAACGTGTAAACTATTCAACCCCCCTTCTAGTTTCCACAATTGGTATCAGGAGCAAGGTCACTCAAGATTTTTAAAATATACTGTATTTTAAAGCTTGGATCGATCTATGGATTCCGACAAATATCTAGAAGGGCAATCTATGCAAAGACCACCACTCTTTGAAAGCGATAGTTTTATTTATTGGAAAAATAGATTCGAGACATATGTTAAATCAAAAGATCTAGATCTTTGGCATGTTATTACCAATGGTGATTTTTAACCTATTGTACAAAATGCGGAAACCAAATTAGATGAGGTTATCCCTTTTGAAAAACAAATCGATGATCTAAAAAGAGACTTACGAAAAATAATGAAGGCAAAATGATGGTTATTTACAATGCTTGCCACGAAAAAGAATTATGAAAGGAATTTTCATTGAGTAACACGGGCCAAAAGAATTTTGGAAAACTTGTTAATCACCCATCAAGTTAATAGCCAAGTCAATATAATAAGATCGACCTTTTGGTTCAAACCAATATGAACAATTCGTCATTTCTGAAACTAATCTATAGATAGCGCTTTTGCTAGATTTAATACTTTATTTACTATCCTTTAAAGCTCTGATGAAGGTTATTATAGAAGAAACTATGTATGGAAGTTATCTTATTGGGCAAAACATCCTAAATGGAGAGCAAAGGTCACGGCGATTGAAGAGTCGAAAGACTTAACGTCACTGTCTCTTGATGAACTTATCGGGAACCTTAAAATTCATGAAATGATCATCAAGAAAGATTCCGAAATAGTCAAAGCAAAAGTTAAAAGGAAATCTATTTCTTTAAAGGCTAAGAAAGAATCTAGTGATGAAGAGTGTTCGACTTCCGGTAGCGAAGACGAAGAGTACGTCACGACAGTAAGAGATTTCAAGAAGTTCTTTAAAAGAAGAGGTAGATTCGTGAGACAACCTCGGAACGACAAAAAGACGTTCCAAAGAAGCCGTGATGACAAGAACGGTAAAAGTGAAAGAAAATGCTTTAGATACGGCGACCCGAATCATCTTATTGGAGAATGTCCAAAACTACCGAAAGATAAGAACCAAAGAGCTTTTGTCGGAAGCTCTTAGAGCGATAACGGTGAAGAAGATGATGAAAAGGTCAAAGATGAAACGTGTCTTGTAGCTCATGCATCAAGTGAGGTATGTTTCGAATCATCTTACTTTAGTGATGAAAACTCATCAATTGATGATTTAACTTTAGACAACGAATATGATAAGTTATGAAAAATAAGTCTAAAGATAACAACTAAGAACAAAAAGTTAAAAGCCACTAAAACGATTCTCAAGTGCTACTACCATCCTGTTATTTGATTATAGAAAAGCCTGAAATAGTGAGATCATTCCTTGTGATTGATTTCCTTATCGATTTGTTTTCATGATTATATGATCAGGATCTATAGGGTTGCTTGAAATCGTTTTTAGGGTTTTAAAGAATCACTGCTAAAAGGGTTTTGTCTTATTGTGTCGATTTATTATCAATTAATATAAATCGGTATTAAATGGTTTGAGAGATATGGCGTCTAGTGATTTTGTGGCTAAGAATCTTATTGATAAGATTAAGAACAATGACAATAAGATGGTTAAAAATGAGAAACTTTGGCAGGCGATGCGTAGTGTTGCCCTAAACAAATCTGGTACGAGTGAACAGAAGGCTAAAAACCCTAATAATGCTAATCACAGTACGAGTGATATAGATGGAAAAATGCTTGGTAATGGATGGGAGGATCTAAAAATTCAAGCGATGAAAGCTTCAAAACAGGCTGTGAATACAACTAGTATTCAACAACCTAAGTCTTTTGTTAATGTGCTTAGTGCTGGAAAAACGAAACCTAAAATCAATTTTAGGTCATTATTCAATGAAGAACGTGTTGACAATGTAGATTTTGTTCTTCCTATTGGGAATGTGGAGATTGCACATAACAGGTTTGTAAATTCTATGATGGGTTTCTTTGTTGGAAAAAGAGTGGCATTCCTACTTGTCCAAAATTATGTGAACAATACATGGAGTAAATTTGGATTTCAAAAGGTAATTAAAGATGATGATGATGTTTACTACTTCAAATTTACCTCGTTAACAGGATTGGAACATGTGTTAGAGAAAGGACCTTGGATGATTCATAATCAGCCAATGATTCTTACTAAATGGGCTCCAAACTTATCAATATCTAAAGGAACTATTACAAAGGTGCTGATTTGGGCTAAGGTTCATAAGGTTCCTGTTGTTGCATATTTGGAAGATGGTTTATGTTTAATTGCATCACAGATTGGTAAGCCGATCATGCTTGATGCTTTTACTAGTAATATGTGCTCAGAACCATGAGGTCGAATTAGGTTTGCTCGTGCACTTATCGAAGCATCAGCGGAGAAGTATTTGAAGAAAGAAGTGACTATGGCTGTTCCAGTGGTAGAAGGAGAGGGACATACTTTGGAGAAAATGGTAGTTAAATATGAGTGAACACCACCACATTGTATTGATTGCCAAGTTTTTGGTCATAACACTCAAGATTGCCCTAAACGTGTGGTCGAACCTGTTACGGAATCGAATAAAGTTTAATCTGATGGGTTTACTATAGTAAAGAACAAAAAGAACAAGGGAAAAAAAGGTGCTGCCTAGGAATATTGAAGGTATTAAGTTATCTAAGCCGAGGGTTAATTTTGTGTGGGAGAAAAAACAACCAAATAAGGATAATGCACCTACTAGTAAGGCTGCAACTGAGCCTATAGTTAGTAATGTGCCTGTAAAGCCTGTTTCTCCACCCAAAGTTCCTGAGGTTGCCTTGAAAAATTTGTTTGCTTCTTTAACAGATGAGGATGCTTCGGCTTGGGGTGATGAGCAGACGTGGATAAATGCCAAACAAGCCTTGAATGTTATTAATGAGAGTGATACTGATGACGATGAGGAACTTGTTTTGGAGGATCAGAATGGTAGACATGTTGAGGATAAGCATGGTATGGGGGCAAGCACTCCCATAGATTTGGTTCATCATGATTAATGTCTGTTAGATATTAGAAAAAGACTCGGTTACCCCGTATATTTATTGTTTATAATAGTTCGTAGTTTAATAGTTAATCGTATAACTTTCGGTATTAAGCCGGGTATTAATACCCGATATATTGTAAGAACTATATAAGCCTCTTCCAACTTTGGAAGAGGCAAGCTAGTCAATTTCATTTTCCTTTTACACATACACTTTATCTCTCTAGAAAACATCTCTCTATGCGTTTCTCTCTCTAGAAACTAGCTAACCCCAAGAATCATCACCATGTTATGAATCAAAGAGATCCTACAATTAGTATCAGAGCAAGTTTGAATTCATGATTGATTCTTATGGTTGATTAAGCTAAAATTTGTGCTTATTTGTGAAAGAAAAGCCCACAGCTCAAAAAGCAATACGGGCTTAATTTGTTGGTTAATCTTGGTGTTTCTCTTGCTCTACATGCTAAACAAGGTATATTGTTGCCACTACTAGTGAATCACAAGCTCCTAGTTCGATTTTAAAGATTACAAGGTTTGAATTTATTTGTGTTCTAAGTGGAGAGTTGCTTCATTATAGAAGATCCACAAAGATATACATATTATTGTGTGCTTAATCTTCATTTAGACACTTAGTATTACATGTTAAAGCTTTAATTCGTGGTTTATAAGCTCATTTGAAGTGTTTATGCAAAATTCGTCCTTGGTGTTCTTGGTGGCGGTTTGACAAGGTTAGGGACAAGATCCACGTTTTAAGGAAAAGGTAAGCGGCGGTTTTACTAAGTCAAAGGTGAGTTGACTGGGTCAAAGGCGAGTTGACTGAGTTTAGTGGCTAGTTGGCTTAAAAATAATAGCCGGCGAGTTGGTAAAAGGTAGGTGGCGAGTTGCTAAAAGTGGTGGCAGTTTGGCTTATTTGTTTTATAATTTGGTGGCAGTTTGCTCATAGGTATGACGAGTTGCTAAAACACACGGCGAGTTAACAAAGTCATGGCGAGTTACATAAAACTAAAGGCGAGTTGCCAAAATAGACGGCGGTTTGCCAAAGCTTGTCTTGGTGGCGGTTTGAATATGAATACAGGCGGCGAGTTGCCAAAGTACACGGCGGTTTACTATATTTTTCTTTACGGCGAGTTAGACAAAAACTGGCGGCGAGTTGCATATTTTAGTGGCGGTGTGCATTAAGATTTGACGGCGGTTTACTCTTTCATTAGCCGGCGGTTTGCCTTATTTAAGGAGGCGGTTTGGTGTTAATTTAGGAGGTGGTTTGCTTAGGTTATTGGCGGCGGTTTGCTTACTATTTCAAGTAACATTTCGTCTTAGACAAATTGGACTTTGGACTTCAATCGACAAACATTAAACCTAATCTAAACATCATCGTTAACCATAATCAAGGACATTAAAAGTCTAATCAATCAACAAACCGAACAACAAACAAACCTAACTCACAAACAATTATTCATTCACGGTTTTCTAGTGATTTTGTAAAATCCCGTTAAACTATTTATCGGTTTTAATCATAAACTTGTAAAATTCCGTGAAAGTTAATTGCATTCAAAACCAATTAAACACAAAATCACTTTTGAATTAATCATGATGTCTAATATGTCAGAAGATATCCAGTATGCCAGTTCCGATACCCGCCCACCAATGCTTGATAGAACAGACTTTGAATCATGGCAACAACGGATTCGTCTGTATTGTCTGGGAAAAGATAATGGAGAGAATATAATGAAATCAATTACTGAAGGTCCATTTTAAATGGGAACAATGAGAGATACCCTTACTGAAGGAGGTGAGGGTGCACTTCATCTTGGTCCAGAACGTGCTAGAGTCTTTGCCGACCTTTCAGCTGAACAAAAGGACAGGTATAAAGCTGACATTCGTGCTACGAATATCTTACTTCAAGGTATACCAAAAGACATCTACACACTCATCAACCACTTTACTGACGCCAAAGACATTTGGGACAATGTGAAGATGATTCTGGAAGGTTCTGAATTGACAAAGGATGACCGGGAATCTCAATTATACGATGAATTTGAACACTTCTGCCAAATCAAAGGAGAAACCATTCATGTATACTATGTCAGGTTTACAAAGCTCATTAATGACATGAGAAACATCAAGATGACCATGTCCAGAATGCAGCTTAACTCTAAATTTGTGAACAACATGTTACCTGAATGGAGCAGATTCATAACTGAAGTAAAACTCAACAGAGGTTTGAAAGAGTCTAACTTTGATCAGTTGTATGCCTACTTGAAGCAACATGAGGTACATGCAAATGAGAACAGAATGATGATGGAAAGGTTCATTCAACCAACTAATGACCCTTTGGCACTAGTGTCTAATGCATCAAATCAGAAGTATCCAACACAATCATTTGAGTCTCCACAATCCTCAAATCAACCACAATTGCTGATAACTTTCAACTGGACACAGGAAGCACTTCAACGGATAACTTGATTGAAAGCCTAACCAACACACTTGCCCTCCTCAATCAATCGTACAAATCACATCTTCCTCAAACAAACAATCAACTCAGAACGTCTTCTAAAGAAATGAACAAAGCTACGGTTCAAGAACGCAGAGTTGTGGTTCAAGATGTCCGTGGAAGATACAATGTGAATAATCAGGGAAGACCATTTCAGAGGAACAATGCAAGAGGAAATGTTGTAGCTGGGAATGCTGGAGGTCAGAACAGAGATGGCAATGTGAATCCTGGTCAAGCTAAACCCGTTATGTGTTACAACTGCAAAGGAATCGGGCACATAGCACGAGAATGTCCACAACCAAAGCGACCTCAGGATTCAGACTACTTCAAAGACAAGATGCTGCTTATGCATGCTCATGAGAATGGTGCAGTACTGGATGAAGAGCAGTTGTTGTTTATTGCAGGAGAACAGGTCACCAATTTTGATGACGATGTGGATGATTTGGCACTCAATGTGAACCATGTCTTTGAAGCTGATCAATGTGATGCATTCGACTCTGATGTTGATGAGGCTCCTACTACTCAGACCATGTTCATGGCAAATCTCACATCTGATGAAGCCGGGCCATCTTATGACTCGAATATTCCATCTGGGGTACAAGATCGTGAATACTATTCAGATTGTGAAGATAAGTATCATGAAGTTCACGAGATGCAGAGCGATGTACAACACAACTACGTTGTTGACTCTGATGCTGACTATACGAGTGATAGTAATATTATTCCGTATGATCAGTATGTGGAAGACAACGAAGAAAATGTTGTACAAAGTAATGTATCTTCTGTACAAAATGATGCATTGATGTTAATTCTCGATGAAATGCATGAACAAGGTGTCCAAAGTATGCTAGTAAATAAGCAGGATAAAGTAGTTAATGACTCAGTGACTTCTGAACTTGCGAGATATAAGGAACTGGTCGGGGTGTATGAACAACGGGCTAAGTTTGAATTAACTGATAGAGAACGAAAGATTGATGAACAAATGAGAATAATTATCTCTGACCGAAATAGAAAAGAAACTTCTTTAAAATCGGAACTTCATACTGTACAAATGCAACTTCGTTCTACCGTTGACCATAACAAGTCAATGAAGAAAGAAGTGACAACCTTAAAAAAGGATTTTAAACAAAAAGATGATAAATACATTGAAGCGTTTTTAGACATCAAAAAGCTAAAAGAAAAGGTTGAAGATAGATTATTCAAACAAGACCAGTCTGTTCAAACGATGCACATGTTATGTAAACCAAAACCGTTTTATGATGAAAAGAAAAAGGTAGCAATAGGCTACAAAACCCCCTTATGTCTCACACGTGCAAAGCAAGTTCAATCTGCCCTCTATAATGTTACTGAAATAGTCATGACCAATCATAAACCTGCTGTTGTGCATGACTCGGAGGAAACTCTTGAGATAGCAGAGTTGACTAGGAAAAGAATGTATGAGAAAATGAAAAGCCCTCAGTGTATTCAAAATAAAGTTAAGTTTGCACCCCCAGATTACTCAAAAGAGAACTATCTTGCAATCTTCGCACCTCAGAGAGATTTGACCCCTGAGCAGATATTTTAGGCCAAAGATGAAAATGACAGGAAAAAGGTTGAAGCCTTAGTTCTCAAACCACTTTTAACACCGACTGTGTATCCACCCAATACACCTGTCAAGCTTGTCCCCAAGGTTCTCCCAACAAAAAGTCAAGTGAAAATTAATCTTTATACACTCACACAACTTTTTATGGAATTTGACAAAACATGTAAAAAGAGAATCACACCAACAGGTCTCACAGAAGGGGAAAGAGGTTTTGAACAAACAAAAAGATGTTACCTCACTGAAGTCATACCATTTTTCAAAACTCTTAAACAACACTTTGAAGGAGTTCAAAAGGCTCTCTTTAAAGAAGTTAAAGGAATGGAAGAAATTTTTGATCAAATGTCAGCAGAGGTGGACCAGAATACTATGGACAAGCAATGTGCTAAGGAAAAACCTTCTCATTGCAAATGAGAATCTAATTGCTAATTGTTTGTCGAATCAATTAATGTTTGCTGTTGAACAATCACGTTGTCTAGATCTTGAAGCTGAGATATCTAAATTACAAAATGAGAATCAAAAGGATGTTAATGATGAAATGATAAGAGGTTTTAACAAACTTGAGGTGGAATACCTGAATTTGCAATTGAAATATCAACACCTTCAAGAAAACTTTCGAAATAACAAATCACAAACTTCTCAGGATGTTCCTGAATTTGACTCATTTTTCAGAATTAAAATTCTAGAAACACAGCTTCAAGAAAAGGACAACGCAATTAGAAACTTGAAAGCTCAAGTCTCTAAAATGAATGACAGAAGTTGTGAAACTTATAATGCTAAAGATGTCACTGCTCTTATTGAACAAAATGAATGCGTTAGAGTAGAACTAGAAAAGGTCAAACAACATTACAAGGAATTGTATGACTCCATTAAGATTACGCGTGTTCACACTAGAGAAAAGACATCTACCATGTTAAATGAAATTGAGAGTCTAAAGGCTCAGTTGAAAAGCAAAGTGTCTTGTGTCACTAGTGACTCTGTCAAACCAAAAGTTCTTGCGCCTGGCATGTATGCCATTGATGTTAAACCCATCCCTCATCCCCTTAAGAACAATAGGAGTGCTCATTTAAACTATATCAACCATCTTAAGGAGAGTGTAGAAACAGTTAGGGAGATTGTAGAGGAAGCTAGAGTAGTTAAACCACTGGATAATGCACTTAACTATGCTTGTCAATACACTAAGCTATCTCAGGAATTGTTAGAATATGTGATTGGCACTTGCCCAAAAAGTTTCAATGAAAGAGATAACAAGGCTCCCTCTACCCCTGTAACTAGGAAAAAGCAAGTTACTTTTAATGATAAACCAGGAACTTCATCTAGTAACACACAGAAACACGAAGTGCACCAGAAAGTTCAACAGACTAATGTCCCTGTGATTCATTCTACAGGAGTAAACACTTCCACTGAAGCAAGCGGATCAAAGCCTAGAAGCAATACAAAGAAAAATAGGATCCTGCCTGCTAAGAGTGAGAATAAGAAGAAAGTAGAAGACCACCCTAGGACAAATAAGTCAGTATGGACAAAAGTGAATCGGGTTGATTCTAGCATTAGCTCTAAGCGTGTTGTAATTAATTCGAATTCTGAATCTGTGTGCAAAACGTGTAACAAATGTTTAAACTCTGCAAATCATGAAATGTGTGTTGTTAATATTTTGAGTTCTGTGAATGCAACCCCCACTGTTAAAATTGTCTTGAATAAAGGGAAGCAGATTTGGAAACCAAAAGGCAAACTGTCTGATAACAGTTTGAACAAGACCAAGCAGGTTTGGAAAGCAACGGGCAAACTATTTGCTAATGTTGGTTATCAATGGAGATCCACAGGAAAGAAAGTCGCCTTAGGAAAACTTAATTGTGGTTATCAATGGAGACCCACAGGAAAGAAATTAAAGAAAGTTTGCCTTAGTCGAACTTTGCCCTTATAACTAAGCCTTTCTTCTGTGAAGATGTTCTATTATATCTCTAAGAACCAACAGGACCCAACAAAAATGGGAACCGAAATTCCAACACTCCACACTCGCTGTTTTCAAATCAACGAACAAAGTATTGATTGTTCCAAAGCTTCTAAGACTAAATATGGTTGTGGCAATCAGTCGTTTAAAACATTTAAAAACTTTGGCAACAATCAATGATCTTGCTCGAAAAGGATCTTCGTTAGAGTTTACACGATTGAAGATTTGAAAAAGATCATCTTTGCTCCGCCTGTCAACTTGGGAAAAGCAAGAAGTACTCTCCACAAACCAAAACAAAAACACCATAAGGAAGTTCTTCATACCCCTTTAACATGGATCTATGTGGTCAAATGAGAGTACAAAGTATTAATGGGAAGAAATACATTTTAGTCATCGTGGATGACTATTCAAGATTTCACATGGGAAAAGTTTTGAGATCAAAAGGATGAGACTCCAGAGTATTGTCATGAACTTTCTTAGCAAATACAAGTATTTATTGGTCTTCAACAAAATATTAGATACATCCGAACAATAATGGAACGGAATTCGTCAACCAAGTTATGTCAAAATATTATGAAGATGTTGGCATATTTCATCAAAAGTCTGTTCCAAGAACTCCTCAACAAAACAAAACGGCGTTGTCGAAAGACAAAATCGTACACTTGTGGAAGCAGCACGTACAATGTTGATATTCTCAAAAGCGCCGATGTTTTTGTGGGCAGCAGCTGTCGCTACTGCTTGTTACACCCAGAACCGATCCCTAATTCATACTCGTCACAACAAAACCCTATATGAGCTTGTGCATGATAAGAAGCCTGATCTTACATTCCCGTAGTATTTAGGGTGCTGCTTTGCTACCCTACAATGATAGCGAAGATCTAGGTAAGATTGCAAGGCAAAGCTAACACATTGGGATTTTCGTTGGTTATGCTCCCAACCATGAGGGTTATGTCCGAATCTCATACAACAAAGAACCCTTTCGGAATAATGGAAACAATTCATGTCACATTCGATGAGCTGCTTCAGACAATGGCTCATGTACACATCGGTTCAGGACCCAAGCCTATTCCAATGACTTCCTGAATAATTTAGTTCAAGGCTCATACCTAATCAGGTCAATGCAACCAATTATGTTCTACCGACGGATAAAGATCTGGAGTTATTATTTCAACCTATGTTCGATGAATACTTTGAAGTAACTAGAGTCGATGTCATCCAGTAACCTTCGGCTACAGCGTGTTAACGCTTTTACATGTCGTTCCACAAAGGTACATTGGTAACTACAAACATTTGCTCAATAATGCACCGTCAACATAAGTTTTTCACCATCAACATCTAGAATACAACCACATAGCCATTCAACAATGTTGTAATTAGAACAACTAACGAGACACCCCAAAACTCAAGCTACCCATTTCATCCCTCAAATAACCCTGTTACTGGAGAACCAGGTTCTGCACAATCATCATCAGGGGATGTTAGTATAGCTAAACCCAACCAAGTTACTCAACCACCCAAACAACTCAGAAATGGTGCCAATATCACCCTCTTGATATATTGTTTGCAATTCCTTCTCGTGGTATCCATAAGAAAACAGTTAGCCCACCGATGCTCTATGTGCTGTTTCCATACTGAATGTCGAATGTCGAACCAAAGAATTTCAAATGGCTGTGATAGCAAGACTCTAGGTTTTCAAGCCATGCAAAATGAAATTCACAAATTTAATCGAATTGAAGTAAGTGGGAATTACTAACACCACGCCCATCTTGTATTGGTTTAATCGCTCTCAAGTTCGATCTACAAGGTGATCTTGATGATATGGAGATGTACTGAAAAATAAAGTTCGGTTCAGTTGTAACAGGATATCTGTTAAAGGAGGTTATCGATTGAAGAATCATTTGCCCAGTCTGCTTGAAAAGAGGCTATTAGAATCTTCATTGAATCTGACCATAAAAACCATGTCATCCTACCCACATAGATGTCATAGACTCTTTTGTGCATTTTTGAATGGCTAGATCTGCCAAGAAGAAGTAATCGCAGCCATCAGGATGGAATTTTGAGGATCCAAAACATCCTACTTACTGCAAGTCTATCGTCTTGAAGAAAGCTCATTACGGGATAAAACAGCTCCAAAGGGCGTGGTAATGACACTTTATCAAAGTTCCACATAGCAACAAAATCTTCAAAGGGGCTGTAGATCACGTTATTCCACACGCCAAACAGGCAAACATAATCTCCTCCAATCAAATCTATGTAGAATGACATAATATTGCCTTAACTGATCTTACTGCTTGTACCATTTTTTCAAAAGAGATAAACTTAAAATTTCAGATGTCGATGATGGAACAAATGTTGTTTTTCTTAGGACTACAAGTTTCTCAAATTCTCGGAGGCATCTTTATTAACCAAGCAAAATATGCTCTCGAAACCTTAAAGAAATATGAAATGGATCTTTCTGACCCTGTCGATACACCATTGGTGGGATCAATTGAAACTGCAACGAGGGATCCTCTTGGGATACCAGTTGACCAATAACTCGATTTAGAGAATGGTTGGCTCCCTAATTGTACCTTACTGCCAGTAGACCCGACCTTAGTATTCCCGTCTATATCATGTGGTGCTAGATATCAGTCTAGAGCCTACCAAAAAAACACCTTGAAGAAATCAAACTGCTTTCGGTACCTAAAAGATACCCATTAACATGGGTCCTTGTCCTTTGGTATCCAAAAGACAAACGCCAGTCACAAACAAGCTTATGCAGATGCGGAATCATAGCGAGATTCAAGATTCAAGTGAAGAATACATCGGGAGTGCTCAGTTCTTTCTTTAAGATAGATTGGTTAGCTGGTCCAACTAAGAAACAAAGAAGCACAAGCAATATCTACAACAGAGGATGATACATGCCATGTCTAGAATGTTTGCTCAAATCCTTTGGATGCGATCCCAGCTAAAAGACTACGGATTTGAATTCAATAAAATTCCTCTGTACTGTGATAACAAAAGTGCCATTGCTCTTTGCTGTAACAATGTCCAGCACTCTCGATCAAAGCACATCGACATACGTCACCATTTCATCCGAGAGCAAGTAGAAAATAGAGTGGTTGAACTCTACTTTCGGTGGAAACGAAATATCAACTTGCTGATATACTCACAAAACAATTGTTGCCAAGAGAACTGAGTTCAAATTTCCTTCTACACGACTTGGTATAAGTCATGACCCCTGAAACTCTCTAACGTCTCAAGAAGGAGAGGATGATTAAACGTAAGTGCCGTCGTTGTATCCTATTACATATTTTCTAATTTATAACAAAAAAAGGTAGTTCAAAAACTGGTAAGAATCCTGCACATCAGAGGATCCAGTTGAAGAGCCTACTGATAAGGTGATGGTGGATGAACAATATACTAAGGACATTCTAATTTCTGATGAAGGGCATGTCTCAGATCCGAAGGACACCGATAACGCTCATATGCCAAAGATTCCGAATACAACGACATGGTTCAGACCAATACTTGAAGAAGAGAGACCTGCTTCTCCTAAACCAGAATGGGTTATTCCTCCAATTGATCTACCTGGACGTCAGACAATAACGGGAAAAATGCAATTGCCAAAGCCATCAAGATCTGATGAAAACGAGGCTTTATAAACAAGATTGATGATATATGGCCTCATTCATCAAATATGTATTTGTAGAAGGATTGGAAAAGAAGAGCTCAGCAAAGCCGATCTTGAAGGTCCAACATTCATGATGGTGAAATGTTTTCATGAGAACATCATTTCTCTTGCAGTATCTTATGGAAGAATGTCATACAGCTTCTTCCACAATCATAATGATTGGTTAACCCTGAGGGTCAAAGGTTTGTTCTTGTATATTAGCAATCTGTTGCCCTTATGCGGACCTCCATTTATGTTGACTATGTCAACCTCAATTCTTTTACAAACAAAGATCTGGAGTATCATCTGACCAGGAGAATTTAAAAGAATTGAAAACAGATGCTTAACTCACTATTCCAAGCTTAAAGCCCGCTCTTTAATCAAGACTAACTTGGACTTGAAGAATAAGTTTCCGGTCCATTATGGATGAAAAGAGAGGCAAAAGTAATAAGACATAATGCATCTTATGTATCACATACTGGATGTGATAGCAGAAAGCAATTCAACAACCAACAAACACAGTGAGCCCTCATATCATGATGCAGTCAGATCCCATGATGTTGATTCCACATTTTTATCAGTATCAAGACTTATGAAAGATACGGATACAACTACTTGAGAGAGATAGTTCTACGCAGAGCTGACTACAACGAGTACAAGATCTCAGAAAAGGATTTCAAAAGTCTTCATCCCAATGACTTTGAAGACTTGAACATCCTTCATATTCAAGGCAAGCTCGACTACCTACCAAAGCAGGACAAGGTAATTGCACAACTGCGGTCATATTTATGGACACAGAAAAAATGTCATAAGGAAACGGTCCGAATACTTGCAGCTCTTGTGCATAGAGACTACAATAAGAAGGGTGAAGAACTTTATCGAGGTGATTGAAGGAGACTACACGATCAAGATAATCTTCGAAGTCCAGGAAAGCGTTGATCTTTGTACGACAAAGAGAAATTCGACTACAGACTGATCAGCCAGAACAGAGTGACATCGTCACTGCCGACACTAAGGACCAATATTATCTAATAGTGAATAATTTATCTTGTAACAATATAAGTAAAAAGAAGTATATCTTTTGTGAAATTAATAATGTAGGAATAATTCTATGACCCTCCACGATATAATGGGGAGCAATTAATAAGTTTCATACACGACATGTGAAAATTTGCATATATTTTCACCAAAATTTTTTAACATATTTAAATCAATTGATATCATAACTGTACAAAGGGTTTAAAATTCTTGATAAGGGAGAAAATGAGATTAAAATAATGAATAAAAAAAATGTAATTATTAAGTCTCGAAGTGTTATGACTCCGCCCAAAATGGGTCTAATCAATTTCGAAAACCGAATCCCATATTTGTAGGGAGCATTTCGTAAAAAGTTAAAAACAATCGAGGTCCAAAACCTTTGATATTTATATCATAAGTACCTTAATTGAATTTTCACAAAGTGGTTTTTATGGAGAAGGAGAACTGAACCAAAAGAAAGACCCATGCATATTACATTATCGGAATATATAAGGGAAGGTAAGGGTAAGTACAAGATCTAATGATCCACCCGAACCGGAGGGGTCTGCCCAGTGACAATCCACTATTATGTAGAATTCCCTTAGGTATGAAAAAAAGGAAGAAAAAGTAAGAAGAAGGGAATAGGTGGCCCGACTGAGATGGACTATGTACTTATGGATAAAACCAACCAGGATCTTATTCATGAAGTCACGGTAAGCCACTGAATGGGTTTGAAGAATTAAAAAGAATAAGTAAGGCTAGAAGGGTGGTATAATAAAGAAGCCCTCCAAATACTTATGCAGAGACCCGGTCCAATACATAAGCTGCTAGAATCACTAGATGATTGCTGACATTGAATGCCGACATCATGGACCTAGTGATGCAATGCACAACCCTCCCAATCCACTCAGAATCTCTCAAAAGATTTCTGTAGCATTTCTCACGCAACTAGAACACGTTATCTATTAACTTTCTCACTCCGAGTTAGTTGATATTGAAAAGGTGGCAGTCAGCTCCAGCCTCCGATCACTAAAACCAAGAACTCTAACTTTCTGAGTCTAGAGCCAGAGAATCAATCAATTATCTCGTTAGTAGACACTTATGCCAATTATCTTGTCTTTCACACACTTAGGAAACAAGTCTACCAAAAGATACCTAACGCATTATCCTTGTGATATTTCCAGAACATCCGAGTGAAATGAAGGTTTTTGACATTGAAGATGGAAATCCTGCTAGAGCCAACATCAACCAAGCTCTTGGTAGGTGTCTTGTGCGATTCTACTAGAATCAACCTTTGTGTCATACTTGCAAGCCCCTAAGACGCGCAGCCACCTATCAACCCAACTATAGAACCTCAAAAAAACCTACATGACGGAACTAGCCCACTAAATAGCAACAAACAACACAACGTACCCACAATGAGTGCTCACACTAATGAGATCCAAACCAACCATTAACAAACGAAACACTAAGACTGTAAATATTACAAAACATTTTCTCTTATTGCTAACATGAATCATTCCCGTATGAATATAAAAATTGCATGGCTATGGAAATTCCCACGATCCAGTGATATCAATGAATAACCTAATGCACCAGCACACTAACCTACACTTGTGTAGACATAAGAAAGACCTCATAAAGGTTTCCCAAAAGCTTTCGCGAAACACTGTATATCGTTGTATTTCCACACAAGTGGCACAAGATGCTATCCATTACAATATGATTTAAGATTATGTGTTTGGGTGATGATCTCAAGAAAGCTCAAGATCAAATAATCAAAGACAAGTTCAAAGATGAAATCAAAATATACTAACCCCAAAATGTACTAGATATTAAAAGTCCAACTATCTAAAGAATTAGTGCCTAGTTTATTATTATCCAAGGGTGACTCCCTTAGGGGGAGATTGTTAGATATTAGAAAAAGACTCGGTCACCCCGTGTATTTTACTGTTTATTATAGCTCGTAGTTTAATAGTTAATCCTATGACTTTCGATATTAAGTCGGGTACTAATACCCGGTATATTGTAAGAACTATAAAAGCTTCTTCCAACTTTGGAAGAGGTAAGCTAGTCATTATTCATTTTACATTTTAACACATACACTCTCTCTCTAGAAAATATCTCTCTATGTGTTTCTCTCTCTACAAACTAGCCAAATCTAAGAATCATAATCCGGGCCATGAAAGATGATATCCTACACTCCTCCTCCCTTCTTCTAATCAAGTGCAAGAGAAGAACAATCGTATTCATCTAGAAACGAATTGTTATCAAGTAATCTCTTTCCTCCTCCTCAAGATCACAAATCTTCATTATATTTTCTTTGTGGTGTTCTGTAAATTGGATTGTGTAAGATTGCCATAACGTAAATTGATATTTGTGTAAATTGGATTGTGTGTCAATCCAAGAGTATATATCTTATGAGTGTGTAAAGACTTAGTGAAGTCTTAGATTGGTTTTAGCTAAGATTAGGACTCGACATCTAGCTTAGTGTCGAAACAAATTAAGCGACGTGTAAACGGTTTTCTCCGCCTAAAGGGAGGGGAAGTAGGGGGATAGGCTTTTTGACATAGTGAAATTCTCGAGTGGAGTACTCGGGTGTGGAGTATGCGAAGAGGTGCTTCGTATGTCGACCCCACTATAAATCTTGGTGTCTTGGTTAGATCCGTATACTTTTCTTATCTTCTTTATATTGTTTTGTTTATTTAGTTATTATTACATTAGATAGTTTAGTTGTGATTCATATAGTTGAATGATTGCCATACAACTCAATCAAACAAATTTTTATTAATCAAAGTTTTAAAACGGATAATTAACCGGTAACCTATTCAACCCCCCTTCTAAGTTTTTCCCTCAAATGGTAACCAGAGCCAAGGTACTCAAAGATTTTAAAATAACAATATTTTAAAAGCTTGGAACGATCTATGGACTTCCGACAAATATCTAGAAAGGCAATCCATTCAAAGACCACCACTTTGAAAGTGATCTTTTTTATTTATTTGAAAAATAAGATTCGAGACATATGTTAAATAAAAGGATCTAGATCTTTGTGCAATGTTAATACCACTGGAGTACAACCTATTGCGTACAGAAATCCAAAAACCAAATTAGATGAATTGTATCCCTTTTGAAAAACAAACCGATTATCTCAAAAAGAAACTTAACAGAAAAATAATGAAGCTAAAATGGTTATTAACAATGCTTTGCCTAGAAAAGAATATGAAAGAATTTTCATGTGTAATACGACAAAATAAATTTGGAAAAGATTCTTTGTTAATCACCCATCATAGGTAATACCATGTCAAGATAATAAGAACGACCTTTTGGTTTCAACAATAGAAAAAATTCGTTATATTTCCGAAGACAAATCTATAAGATAATGCTTTTGCCTAGATTTAATACTATATTACTAGTCTTAAAGCGCTTGAAGAAGGTTATTCTAGCAAAAAACTAACGTTAAGGAAGTTTCTTAGGGCTCTACGGTAGGTTCCTAAATGGGAGCAAAGGTCCACGGCGAATTGAAGAGTTCGAAATACATTTTTAACATCCACTATCCTCCTGATTAGCTTATCAGGAACCTCAAAGTTCACGAAATGATCATCAAGAAAGATTCTGAAATAGTCAAAGCAAAAGTTGAAAGGAAATCTATTCATAAAGGCTAAAAAGAATCTGAGGTGATGAAGAGTGTTCAACTTCCGGTAGTGAAGACGAAGAGTATGCCATGGCTGTAAGAGACTTCAAGAAGTTCTTTAAAAGAAGAGGTAGATTCGTGAGACAACCTCGGAACGACAAAAAGAGTTTCAAAGAAGCCATGATGAAAAGAACGGTAAAAGTGATAGAAAATGATTTAGATGCGGCGACCCGAATGATCTTATTGGAGAATGTCCAAAACCACCAAAAGACAAGAACCAAAGAGCTTTTGTCGGAGGCTCTTGGAGCGATAGTGGTGAAGAAGATGATGAGAAGGTCAAAAATGAAACGTGTCTCATAGCTCATGCATCAAGTGAAGTATGTTCCGAATCCTCCTACTTTAGTGATGAAAATTCATCAATTAATGATTTAGCTTTAGACAATGAATATGATAAATTATGCAAAATTAGTTTAAAGATAATCACTAAGAGCAAAAGGTTAAAATCTACTCGAAATAATTTAGAAAATGAGCTTAGAGAATTAAAAGATAAATTGTCCACACTCAAGAAAAATAAGAGAGTTAATCTCGATTGTGCAAAGTGTCATACACTTAAAATTGAGAATGAAAAACTCAAAGAAGAATCTACAAGATTAAACAAATTTGAAAAGAGTACACATTACTTAAATGAAATGTTAAGTAATCAAAAACCCTCTGGTGATAAATTAGGTTTAGGGTTTAATTCATTTGAAGCATCATCTAGTGGAACTAAGGAAATAAAATTTGTGAAAGCTCAGAAAAAGGCATCCTCTGATGGAGGTCCCATAAATATGGGCGGCCCCCTTAATGTGCAGGCGGCCCCCAAAGTAAATATGGGACCGCCACCAGGAACCACACCTGGATCTGAGAAAAGTGTGTCTTTTCAAAAATCTACCAAAACACATAATAGTAAACAATGTAAGAGTTCCCGTTGCTAGTGATAATGAAGTTAAGCAATTCTATAAGCCATTGTCAAAACCCGGAGTTGGATTTTCAAAACCAAATTTTAGATCAAAAACTCCACCACCTAGAAGAGTCATAAATAATTATCATCGTCCTAAAACACCACAACCAAAAAGAAACATTGGTCGACAAAATCAACCTCGTGGTTTTCTTGTAACTTGGAACAACTTCCCACGACAAAGTTACATGCCATGGGAAATGTGTCTTCCATTTCCACATCCTAACCAATTGCATCAAATGCAAGGGATGTTTAGCACTAACAACTTTGGACCCATGAGATATTGGGGACCAAATGTTTGAGGTGTTGCCTTATATAAATAGATATGCCTTGGAGTCGACTTGGAACCCGATGAGTGGATAAAGGATAGCGGATGCTCCAAACACAAGATTTAACTTGTTAAGTATAAGACAAATATGTGATAATAAGTGTAGAGTAACTTTCTCTGAACATGATAGTGAAATCACTAAGGATGGTAAGGTCATAGGTAGAGGTATTAGGAAGAAAGGCTTATATGTGATGAAATTAGGAAATAAGCCTAAAGACCAAATTTGTCTAGCAACGATTGATGAAAATTCCACGTTGTGGCATAGGAGATTAGGTCACGCAAATATGCGTCTCATTCAATCGTTAGCATCTAAGGAATTAGTTAGAAACTTACCTAAGCTTAAGTTTGATCAACACTTCTGTGATGCTTGCAAAATTGGTATGACATAAAAAAGGATAAAAAAGTGAGAATAAGAGGAATAGTGCCGACTGAGATGGAGCTAGAACTAGAATAAACCCAACAAGGTTCTAGTCATGAAGTCTCGATAAGCACTGAAGGGTTGAAGTATTAAAAGAATAGTAAGGATAAAGGGTTAAAGAAAGAGCCCCCCATACACTTAGCAGAGACCGTTTCATAACAATGCTGGCGCCAGAATCACTAAAGATGATTGCTGACATTGAAGACCGACATCATGGACCCAGTGATGCAATGCACAACCCTCCCTGTCCACTCAAAATCTCTTAAAATATTTCTGTTTCATTTCTCAACATGAGACAAAACATGTAATCTATTAACTTTCTCAATCCTATTTAGTTGTATATTGAAAAGGTGGCAGTCAGCACCGCCACCAACAACTAAAACCAAGAACGCACTTTTCAAGTCTAGTGCCGAAGAGACATCATTAATCTTGTTAGGACACATTGCTAATTCTCTTATCTTTCACACACTGTGAAAACAAGTCTATCCTAATAGTCCTACGCATTATCCTTGTGATATTGCCAGAACATCCGAGTGAAACGAAGGTTTTTTTACAATGAAGATGGAAATCCTCCTAGAGCCAACATCAAACAAGCTCTAGTAGGGACTTGTGCGATTCTACTAATAACCAAACTTGTGTCAACTGGAAAGAAACGATGGTGCATTCTAAGTGAATAAAACTTGTTCCATATAAGAATGACGGTTATTAATCATTTGAACAAACAATCAAAACTCCCTCGAAGTGTTTAACAAATATTTTCAATAATAACTCACTTAGTACAGATCTGTTTCAAATCAATTTTCACTTTATATCTAACTGTTTCATTACAATGGATTAGGTATACTTTAAAGATGGAGATAGAATGGAAATTCCCCAGTAGCCAGAGATAACTAGTGAATAACCGAATGCTCAGACACGACCTAAACACTTATGTTATGAGTTATGAAAGACAGTCATAAAGAGTGTCAAACTTACGTAAACTCTGACATCGTGTATTTTCCTTCATCAAGTGCACAAGATGGTGATACCATTACAAATGATGTAAGATTATGTTTGGGTGGAGTGATCTCAAAGAAAGCTCAAGATCACAATCAAAAGAGAAGCAAGTGCTTCATTTTGAACACCAAATACTACCTTACCAAGTTTGACCCAAAGTCACACGAAGGTGTCTTTTTAGGATATTCTCAAAATAGTAAAGCTTACATCATCCTAAACAAACATGTTAGATATTAGAAAAAGACTCGGTCACCCCGTGTATTTTACTGTTTATTATAGCTCGTAGTTTAATAGTTAATCGTATGACTTTCGATATTAAGTTGGGTACTAATACCCGGTATATTGTAAGAACTATAAAAGCTTCTTCCAACTTTGGAAGAGGTAAGCTAGTCATTTATTCATTTTACACTTTAACACATATACTCTCTCTCTAGAAAATATCTCTCTATGTGTTTCTCTCTCTAGAAACTAGCCAAATCCAAGAATCATAATCCGGGCTGTGAAAGTTGATATCATACAAAGGCTAAGCATCAAAGGCCATCTGGCTTGCTCCAGCAACCTGAGATTCCCGTATGGAAATAGGAAGGAATAGCTATGGATTTTGTGACTAAGTTACCTAGGACTAGTAGTGGGCATGACACAATCTGGGACCGATTGACTAAGTCTGCTCATTTTCTACCTATGCGTGAGGATTATAAGATGGATAGACTGGTTAGATTGTATTTGAATGAGATAGTTGCTAGACATGGTGTGTCGATCTCGATTATATCGGATCGTGAAAGTCATTTCACATCAAGGTTTTGGCAGACAATGCAAGACGCATTAGGAACTCGTTTAGACATGTGTATGGCTTATCACCCTCAGACCGATGGTCAGAGTGAGCGTATGATGTGTCGTTGTGTAGGTGTTATTTTAGTTATCAAGTTTTACTATTTATTTTATGTCGACTATACCTAAAAACAACACTCTAACGGGCAGTGTACCCGGTCAAATAGAGTTTCGTGGTAAGTAGGGTGTCGATCACTAAGAGCGAGAGCGTTAATATCTCATTTATCAGTATTTTAGTTATCTAGTTTATGCAAAACCTAAGCTAATGATAAGGGGGGTTCAACCTGAGAGACTGGCATGAGTTTGGGTATCGAAGCTAAGGTTTTGATGACAAGTAAAGCAATAAACACACACAAGAAGATTAGCAAACGA